>SMDT01000797.1:0-135780 GCA_005392925.1 Aquilaria sinensis
TTGTGATATAATTTTTTATTTTATTTGTGATTATTGTGTGTTAAATGGAAAAAAAATAGAGAAAAAAGCCCTATATTTTTTTTGTTTACTATTATGGAAAAAATCTAAGAGTTGCCACTAAAATTGAAGTTTTACAACAAACATACCACTATGTTTATGTTACTATAAAAAAATCCCCTCAAATACAAATTTTTATCAATTTATTTACTTTTTAACTTATTAAATCAAATATTTTTATTAGAACCTAAAAGTGTAACTTAATACGATAAATAAAAAATAGTGAAGATACATAAATTGACTTGACCATTTTACTCTTGAATTATAAGTATTAAGCATTGAGTTAATTATAAGTATTAACGTAAAAAATACAAATAACACTATAATATCTGTATAATCAAGTGAAACATATACCTTGAGTTTTTTACCATTACATTATAAGTCATTTTACTCTTTTTGTGAGAACTAAAATTTGATAGTTTTTGTTAATTAGAAGCACTGTGTGAGAGTGTTAAGGGTGTTTGTAAGAGTTTATGAAGTATGACAGTTACTTTACATGTTTTTCAAAACCTAGAAAGTGTCAAACCATATTTGGCATGATTTTTTCCTAGGCAAAGTGTCTAGAGATTTGAGCCTTCGAACATAGGTTGTACTTAGACCAACATTCGTCAGTTGAGCTCGCTAATTGTGACTAATTTATTATTCAACTAGAATTTTATCATTATCAGGATTCTATAAGAAAAACATACAAAAATTCAAAATAACATACATTTCAATTAATTTTTCACTTTAATAGGCTTTAAATTTTATGAAAAATTACAACAAATAGGTTTTGAATTTTTAATAGAATAAATTAAGCCCTTCAACACAATATTTTATCAATCTAATAAATTATAAATTTAATGAAATATATTGTTAAATATTAAATTTGAATCACAATTAAACCCCTAGTTCAAATTTTAGGGTAAATTACAAAAGTCTCTCTGTATTTTGATCTAACCTACATATTGCCCCTTCTATTTTGAAAAATCTATACTTTACACTTTACTTCCTTTATAGTGTCCAACAACAACTTTTAAAACCATAAATTAAATTATCTAATAACTATGTTCCATTAATTTCAAGATTTTTAATATTTTTTTCATAGCTAACCGACCTTTATAAAATTTTGATATGCATTTATACGAAGAAAAATGAATTTATGGAAAGAAAATTTGATAATTTAAAATTTCTATTAACTGTAAAAAAACATTGGAGAGACTGAAATTACTAGAAGATGGCTATCGTATAATTTAAATTATAGTTTCATAAGTTGTTATTGGACAATATAAAAGAAATAGTGGGCAAAGTGTAGGTTTTCAAAAATAAAGAGGGCAAACTGTAAGTTAGGGTAAATCTTAGGGGGTAAATGTAACTTTTCCTAAATTTTATAGAAAAATTTTCTTAGTTGTCTTTAAATAACAAATTTAACATTGAATATTTAATTTGCATCAATACCATGAAAATAAAAATATCTGATCACATTGTGGAAAAATTATTGAGCTTTTATTTTTACTTTTATGGGTGAATTTCCTAAGTTTCCACTATATTCAAATTTTACAACAAACATGCCCTTAAATATATATAGCTATCAAATAGTTCATTTAATAGAAAAATTTTATCAAATTGATTACTTTTATTTTATCTGGTTACTGTTACCCTTAGATTATAAGGTTTGAAATTATTGAATATAACTACTTAAAATATTAAATTTGTCACATATAGCATTGAACATTTTTCTGGTAAAACTTTAAAAGTTAAATCCTATGAAAAATGAAATTCAACCAAGAACCAATTTTGGTTTTCAATAAGTTACAAAGATATAATTGAATCTTATGAACTTTATTAAATTGGAAGTAACTTTTGTTTGATTATCATGTTTTATGGTAGAGGCTTGTAGTATGGAAGAAGTCTAAGAGATGTTCAGAGAAAGTTATAAATAAATTTATATTTTTGGGAATTTTTTGTTCTTAGAAGTTTTGAATAACATAATAATTTTAGAATTGTGGTAAAAGATTTTGATTGTGTGAGGGATTAAGTATAATAAGAGAAAAGTTTAGGGGTCTATAGGATGAAAATTTATATTTAAATTAAATATTAAAAAATGAAAATCCTTCAATATTCAAGAACCATGTGGGTTAAATTATGCAACCAATCCATAATTTAAAATAATTTAAAAAATCAATATTACACATTTAAAATAATTTACTCTCTATTTTTTTCTAAATTCATTAAAAATGTTTTTGATTTGGTCCCTACTAAAATTAATTCCTTAACCTAACAAAAAACCATTACATGAGTGCATACATGATGCACAATTGAGAAACAAATCAGATAACGCAAATTTTTCTTAATTATAAAAAATATATTACCCAGTTCAAAGTTTCTTGAAAATAAATTACCAGATAATTAAAAAGTTTAGAACTAAAATAAAATATTTAATATGTTAAGGATGATAAGGAAACATAAATTAAATGTTAGGTATTATTTACAAATTTACCCTATTCTTTATTTTACTAATTTTTTCTAAAAATTAAGGTATATTTAACATTATTTTATGTTTTTTATATCTATATGTGCTTATTTTTATTTATTCACACCTATTGTGGTTTTTCTTTGATAAATTTATGGAGATTTTTTAAATTTTGTAAATATAATATTTATTGTTTTTATTTAATTAATCAAAAATTTAATATACTTCTAATATTTCAAATGTCAAAAAAAAAAATTGTGTGTCAATTACCTATGCTCTATTTAGGTTTCAAGAACATGTCAATTACTAGTGTGTTAAGAAAGCAAAGATGCATCTTCTCAAGATCAGATTACTTTGAGTTGAATTCAATGCCAACACACTCGACCTCCCATGAATGTACTACCTCAACCTTACCATATGCACCTTTTACTACGGCTTCTATGTAGTTTATGAGGCTTAAATTTGAACGCTGATTAGGTAACTTTGTCTCTGTATCTTTTCTCCCCACACCACACGAAAGGATGGTGCGTGTCACACCTCTGGAATATCTTTCCTTGTTAACTCTTAACTTGAAAGTTCCAATCCAAATATGGTTTAACTATGCCTCCAAATCAGGATAAATGTCCCCGTGACAAAACTTCACAAAGTCAAATTGACGAATATCCTAAGCTCATAATTCTCCTTTAGTTCTATTGATATGATTTTGGTTTGTACCATTTAATTGTTCCAACACAATCTTGACTCCACAAAATTTGGTGATATTAGCTCTTTCTTTGAAGTCAAATAGCATATGTCATAATAATTTGTTTGCATTTTCTATTGACTATCATCTGGGGGATTAGTTTTTCTCCTTTGTCAAGCGGCATTTTTTTTTAAAAAAAAATTGTTGAGTGATCAATAATAATTTCATAATGAGCTAACAAGATACAAAAGTCCAATGGAACCAATTACACAAACATTAACATGAAATGACACAATAATATTGCTAAATCTAGACATACATGGTCAAGATCTAGTAATTAACGTCTGCACAAACATTAACATGAAATGACACAATAATATTGCTAAATCTAGACATACATGGTCAAGATCTAGTAATTAACGTCTGCCTAACTAGTGCTTAAAACAGAACAAATTTAAAGTTTTAACATAAACAAAATGACATTCCTTCAGATGGAATGACCAAAGGAAAAAAAAAACAGCATACAATACTGATAAACCTAGAATGAGAGCAAATAAAATCACACAGACCGAAGGTAGCAAGTTTGTTGCCAACATGACATTTCTTATATAGCTACAGAGCTTCATTGAACAAGTCCTGAGGCCATTAGGAAGAGTAACAAAAAAGCTCCTAGCTTGCCCAAAGGCTCTTACCCATTAATGACAAATGAAACAGACCATGAAAACCTTAGGAAATAGTGGGCAGAAAGAACATGGCAAGTGCAATCTTCAGGCAAGTGCTAAGAGTTCTCAGTCGGCCGCAAGAAATATGTGTATGACTTGTCAACAGATAGTGGATAAAAGCCACTAAAACCACAAGAGGCATCAGCTCTTTGAAGATGAGAGTTGCTACCTGTTTTATCTCCCCATGAATTTGTTGGACTTTTTCCAGGATAGATGTGACTTTTCCTTTGTATTCTTGGAAGTTTAAATGAGTAAGAGGTAGATTCTGCGGAGCTTAAACTTCCATTATTTCAGTGGAAAGTAAAGATTTTATAAAAGCGAATGGGATAATTGCTACACTTCTCCTCTACAGGGCCTTTCATACTAAGGGAAGAAAATATAGAAGAGCTAGCATTTACTCAGCTTTGATTTTGACAAAATAAAATAATCACGTGTCAAACTGCCGTAGAAAAAGCGTAGAGGAATAGGGTTATTCAAACCTTTACTTTTTATTGATTCAAGTATATTTCTAGAAACAGAAGAGAGTCAAATTCCGATGCTAAATAAACAAAACCAGCATTTTTAATTTCCCTAGTTTCTATTTTTAATACTTTTTTTTGTGTCTTGTGAGTTTTAATGCTCTAGTATATTTGTATAGGAAGAGTAAGAAACTTATCTTACTTGTATGGAAAGGCAGAAATTGATTTTTTTTCTCTTGGTGTTTGAGAAACTTCTCAAATTATATATTAAATCTTTAATACTTGTAGTTCTAATAAAATTAAATTAATCCATAATAGTTTGATAGTTTGTTAACAATTTAAATTATCAAACTTTTCTTTACCTAAATATAAATATTTTTTTTCTAATTACTGGGAGCAAAGTGTAGAATTTAAAACGGTATTGGGGAAACCCAAAATTTCACCCAAATCTAAAGATATACATATTTAGTACACGTTATTATTATTTTTAATGAAAAGCATAAACTGCAAATTTTTGTGCATTTAGTATTCCTTATTATATGTTTATAGAAGTGTGTAATTTCATAGCAATGTAAGTAAAACTTAAAAGAATTACGTATTTACTAATTATTATTATTTTATGGAAGTTGATAATTTTGAAAGCCTGTAAATGAAAATAGAAATATTGTGCTTTTAATACAATCTAGATATTATTTTTTTTCTCATACTGCGTAATATCGTAAGAATTTAAGTAAAATTTAAAAATATGTGTATTTAGTACTTGTCATTATTATTTTTTAAGAAAGTAAGCAATTCATAAGAATGTAAATAAAACTTAAAACATTTATGTCTTTATCACTTGTTATTATCATTTTTATAGAAATGAGTAACTTTATAAAAATATGAGTAAAATTAAAAAAAAAAACATGTGGACTTTATACTCGTTAGTTTGATTTTTATATAGACAAATAATTTCATAAAAATATGAGCAAAACTTAAAGAATTTGTATATTAACTAACTTGTTATTTTCATTTTTATAAAAATGAGTAAATTCCACACGAATGTAAGCAAAAATTAAAAAAAAATTTCATTTACTACTCATCATTATTATCATATTTAGAGAAGTAAGTAATTTCCTAAGATTATGAGTAGAACTTAAAAGATTTGTGTATTTACTAGTCCTTATTATCATTTCATAATTTTGTAAGAATGTGAGTGTAAAAATTAAAAGGTTTTTCCATTTACTATTTGTTATTATCATTTTTATAGAGGTTGGTAATTTTTTGAGAATGTAAGTAAAACTTAAAGTGGTTATGTATTTTTTACTTGTTATTATCATTTTAATAAAATTGAAAAAATTTGTAAGAATCTGAGTAAAAATTAAAGGGTTTGGGCATTTAATACTTATTATTATCATTCTTATAAAAATGAGTAATTTCATAGGAATGTGAGTAAAACTTAAAAAATTTTTGTATTTACTATTCATTATAATTAGCACTAATTAAACATGCCAAAGTGATGCATGAGACTAGTATTTTTTTTAATGTTTTAAGAGCTTATGGATATTTAATTTGTGAAGTTTATTTTTACAATTAATTGCTGTAAAATATTTGAAAATTGGTATAAAGTAAGGTAATTTTGGAGCAATGTAAATTTTATATTTTAAAAAATCAACACATATATAAAGAAGACAACTATTTTATATACTAATGCATTTTATAAAGAAGTGGTAAAGAGTGGTTTTGTTGCGAAAAAAATAAAAACTAAAAACGGACTATTGTGAAAATGTTGTGGAAAAGAAAACACTGTCATTTTAAGCTATTGAATCAATCGTGGGACTTGAGTCAATAAGTTTGTTTAATCACTTTCTCACTAGCATCTATCAATTACTAACTTATATACTGGCATAATGGAGATAAAAAAAAACTATTTTTACACTATATTCAAGATAGAATGACTAAAACTATGTGATGAAGATGCAAAGATTCAAAGAATGATCTCTGTAAAAGTGCAATAGATGATATCAAATTAAAGTAAATGTTGTTATTGATATTAAAAATTTCTCTAATGGTGAATGAAATACAAATTTAGATACTATTCCTAACTTGACTCAATTAAGAGCAGTTGTAATAGTTAGTTGTTTGTGGTTAAAAGAGAGAGAGCATAGGTGTTTGGAAAAATGTAAGTTTCTTGTATCTTTGAATATCTTTTTGGAGTAAAAAAAAAATTTCTGGACATTTTGCTTGGGAGGAAAAAATCTCAAAATTAAATCGTTAATGAAGAAGTATCGTGAGAGAAGATAAATAAATTTAGCTCCCTTTAAGTGAAAAGATATGATGATTAGTGGCATTCTATCTACTTTAAATATATGATAAATTGTTTGGATAAAAGCAAAATTTTAATACTCAAGGTATAAAATTCTATCTCTTATGCATATGCATGCATTTGTAGACTTGTAAATAACATTTAAATGCATTTGGGCATTTGCAAATATAATTTATATTATTCATGTTGCCACTTATGGAATAGTAGGATAATTGTAGTTTCACTATCAGGTTCATTTCACCATTCATGTGATGTTAGGATAATTTTTGTTATACGACATATTCTTTTCTTCGTTCAAAAAATGTAAAACGATATACATGTACTGTGGATTCCTAAATGGCATTATATTTTTCATTCTTGTAGTACATATACGGTACATGAAAATACCAAAAACCATTCAACTTGTGCTGCACAGATAAAGAAATGCTAAAAAACATTGATTGCATAATGTAGAGTAAATACAATTAGAATTGCAATTATAACATCATTTAATTTATTTTGTCATTAAAATTAAAATTAATGCATTTCAAACTTTAATGAATATTTCTAAAGTATAATATGTGATTTGAGAAATGATCTTAAAATTGATATTTTACTGAAGCATAATATAGGATTCTATTTAGCAAGGGACCAAAATGAATTTTTTTTTAATGAGTTTAGGACTAAAGTAGAGTAGTTAATAGGTTAAAGCCTAAAACGGTATAATATTTAATGTTAAGTGACTATCATGAAATTTACCTATAAAGTATATGTGATTTGAGAAATGATCTTGAAATTGATAATTTACTGAAGCATAATATAGGATTCTATTTGGCAAGGGGCCAAAGTGAAATTTTTTTTTAATGAGTTTAGGACTAAAGTAGAGTAGTTAATAGGTTAAAGCCTAAAATGGTATAATATTTAATGTTAAGCGACTATCATGAAATTTACTTATATAGCATATGTGATTTGAGAAATGATCTTGAAATTGATATTTCACTGAAGCATAATATAGGATTCTATTTGGCAAGGGGCCAAAGTGAAATTTTTTTTTAATGAGTTTAGGACTAAAGTAAAGTAGTTAATAGGTCAAAGCCTAAAACGGTATAATATTTAATGTTAAGTGACTATGATGAAATTTACTTATATAGTATATAATAACTCTAGAATTTTAATTAACATTTACATAGTATGATATTCGATTAGAGAAATGATCATTAGGAAGTAAAAAATATAATGGAGATTTTGTAGAAGTATAATATGTGATACTATTTAATAAGAAATTGAAGTGAAATGCTTTTAATAGATCTAACACCAAAGAAGAATGGTTAATAAGTTAAGGATTAAAAAAGTATGATATTTGAAGTTAAGAGAATTTTTATAAAATTTATTCATCTAATATATTTTGTTACTAGAATTTATTGCTAGAAGCCAACTTTTAAACAAGTCCATGTTATGCATGAGACTAGTATTTTTTTTAATGTTTTAAGAGTTTCTGTTTATTTGATTTATAAATTTTATCTTGATAGTTAGTTACGGTAAAAGATTTGGAGATTGGAATAAGTTAAGGTGATTTTAAAGCAGTAGAAATTTCATATTTTTTAAAAATCAACACATATGTAGATAAGAAAACTATTTTATATACTAATACATTTTATAAAAAAATGGTTAATATAGACTTTATTGTGAAATAAAAAATAAAGACTAGATATCGTGTAAAAAGTATGAAAAAGAAAATACTACTATTTGAAGCTATTGAATCAACTGTTGAACTTGAGTTAATGAGTTTTTTTTAATCACTTTCTTGTTAGTATCTACCAATTACTAATTTATAAACTGATATAATGGAGATAAAGGAACATTTTAACAATGTATTCACAAATAGAGTGACTAAAACTATGTGAGGATGAAGTAAAGATTGTTCTCTATAAATATGTAATAGATGACGTCAAATTAAAGTAAAGGCTATTATTGCCATTAAGGTTGTCTCTAGTGATGAAGGAAATACAAATTTATGGACTATTTTGAGCTTGACTGGATTTAGATTAATTGTAATAGTCAGTTGGTTGTGGTTAAAAAGGAGAGAGCATAGGTGTTTCTAGAACTGTAATTTTCTTGTTTCTTTCAATATTTTTTTGGAACAAAAGGATTTGCGGGCATTTTGTTTGGGAGGACAAAAATATCTCAAAAGAAAATTGTTATTGAAAAAGTGTTATGAAAGGAGACAAACATATTTGACTCTTTTTAAATAAAAGGATATAATGATTAGTGTCCTTTATACTACTTTAAAAATAGGATAAATTGGTTGTATATGAGAAATATTTTTTATATTTGGGCTATGAAATTTAGGGACTTATTCTAAGGTTGATTCAATTAAAAGAAATTGCTTGTCGACTCCATTATAAGATTTATGGTAGTATAATTGTCTCTCACCATTTGATAATTAGTAATTATGAATAAAAATCGTACATACATTAAATGATAAAGGGGACAAAATTGTTACTAATATTTGTTCGACTGAGCAATTTGGCCACTAATATTTTTTTTAATGTAAATTTGCCACTAACATTACCCATTGGTTGTAATTTTGACACGAGCTGTCAAAATTGCATATGTAGCAAACATGCAAAAATGAGGAAAATGCAAGTTTTAATTCTAAGTTTTATTTTCCTAAAAATCTAGCCCCAAAGTTATTTAATATATCTTTTTCAACATTGTTTTAACAACGTTTGTTCCCTTCCTTGGAAGTATAATGGGTTTAACTAGTTTCTTGAGATTTATGAGGCTGGAAATCAATTAGCTGATAAGGTAGATACTTGAGTTACAAGTCTTCATTTCTTGCAGAAAAAGAATATCCACTTTATTTCTCCTAAGCTCTGACTAATGGCTTTTTACCCTTTTTTTTAACACCTTTAACGTTGAGACTAAGAATCTGCATTGGCATATATTAGTCCATTTTCATAGTTCTTTGAGATTCAAACTCCAAAATCTTCTGAAAAGCACACCTTTTGAATTAGCTTCTCATTTGTGTCATTTACTTGCACAACAAGTTTACCTCCTAACTTTAAAAGATTTTGAATTTCTTTTGCAATAAAGTATTCTCTCATATCTACCTCTTTGCCTTTCTTTCTAATGGCTTCATTTTTTAAGATAATGTTACTATCTAATAAAATACCATCTGCTACGTAGCCAATGCTGATACCATCACTGTTCTTAACTAAAGAATCATTATCTATTTTGTTTTCTGCTGATCTTTTTTGCACACAGGAAAGCATGTGTAAGAAAGCCCACTTAGGTCCAACTTAAACCTGCTTTTTGGGTTTAAAAAATGTTTTCCTCAATCTATCTCAAAAGATGTTCACCAGGACATTTCCCAAGCCCAACAACAAGAGCGGTTCCATTAATTGAATTTGAAAGTGTTTTGGGACAATGTGCATTTATCTCTTCATTAATATTGTCTAAGACGACGTCATCCCCTACTACTTTTTGTTGATTCAACAAATTAATAATTTTTCTTTCTACTAGAGTATCTTTTACTGAGCTGGACGTACTAGCATTAAGGGAGTATTAAAAGTAAGATTGTAAGTATCGGGATCTTACTTAGAATCATTTTTCATCGTAAAGATCGGATCATAGATTGTAAGATTTTATCAAAAGCTTAAAATTTATTGTCTAAATAATATGATTCGCGTAAAAGACCAATTATATTATAAAGTCAAGTAAGGTTTAAGTGTTATAACAATGGTATGAGACAATTATTGATACAATACAAGTAAATTTCAAACTTTAAATATAGAGTATACATCAACATAACCAATATAATGATCAACACAATCTGAAAGAAACTCATAAAAAAACATATTATTGACAAATAAAAGAAAGTACAATATCTATAACTTTTCCTTAACATATTAAATGTTCGCTTTTGGTTCTAAACCTATTAAAATTATTTTGCTTTAGTCATCAAAATATGAAATCTATTATCTCAAAATAATTGTCTAACATAAGCTTTAGAAATTCTAATTTAAATATTTGGTAATTGACTTCCAGCAAATTTAAAATATATAATAATTTTTTACATTTAATAGATAATTTAAATTAGTAGTTTTTTTTTTCTAAATGAAATAAGTTCAACTTACAAAGAATAAAAACTAGTAATTTGAATGTCCATTAACTATAAAAAATATTATTATACATATTAAATTTACCATAAGCTAGTTACCGAATAATTTAAATTATGCTCTAAAAAGTTGTTGTTAGATAGTTACATTGAGTTAACAAAATTTTGTTCAATTGGGGACCAAAATGAAATGTCTTTAATAGATTTAGAATTAAAATAGAACATTTTTAATAAGTTTAGGATCAAAACAGAATAATTAATAGCTTCTATGTAGCTTATAGGGCCTAAATTTAAACACTAATTAGGCAACCTTGCCTCTATTTCTTTTCTTCCAACACCACACGAAAGGATGGTGCATCTCACACCTCTAAAGAATCTTTCCCTGGTAACTCTTATCTTGAAAGTTCCAATCTAAATCTAGTTTAACTTTGCCTCTAAATCAATATAAATGTCCCCGTGACGAAACTTCACAAAGCCGAACTGAGACTAATATCCTAAACCCATAATTCTCCTTTAGTTCTATTGATATGAATTTGGTTTGTACCACTTAATTGTTCGAACACAATCTTGACTCCAAAAAATTTGGTCATATCAGCTTTTCCCTTGAAATGAAATGGCATATGTCATAATAATTTCTTTACATTTTCAATTGATGATCATCTAGGAGATTAATTTTTCTCTTTTGTTGAATGACTATTGTTTTTTTTTTTAAATTGTTGAGTGATCAATAATAATTTCATAATAAGCTAACAAGATAAAAAAGTCCAGCAAAACCAATTACACAAATATTAATAACAAATGACACAATAATATCGTTAAATTCAGACATATAAGGTCCAGATCTAATAATTAAAGTCTGCTTAACTAGTGCATAAAACAGAACAAATTTAAAGTTTTAACCTAAACACAATGACTTTCCTCCAGATGGAATAACAAGAGAAAAAAATCAGCATACAATACTGATAAACGTGGAAGGAGAGTAAATAAAATCACACGTTTCGAGGTAGCAAGTTTGCTGCTAGTGCGGCATTCCTTATACAGCTGCAAAGCTTCATTAAACATGTCCTGAGGCCCTTGGAATGAGTGACAAAAAGGCTTCTGGCTTGCCTAGAGGCTTTTACCCATCAACGACAGATGAAATAGACTATAAAGCCTTTGGGAAAGAAAGGGGAGAAAGCAGATGGCAAGTGCTAAGGGTTCTCAACTTGCCGCAAGAGATATTTGTCTGACTTGTCGACAAATAGTAGACAAAGGCCACTAAACCATAAGAAGCATCAGCTCCTTAAGGACAATTGCCGCTACTTGTTCTATCTCCCCATGAATTTGTTGGACTTTTTCCAGGATAAATGTGGCTTTTTCTTTGTGTTACTAGAAGTTTAAACGAGTAAGAGGCAGATCTTGCGGAGCTTGGACTTTCATTCTTTCAGTGGAAAATTAAAGATTTTAAAAAAGTGAATTTGATAGTTACCCTACATCTCATTTATAGGGCCTTTAATACAGGGGTAAGAAAGGATAGAAAAGCTAGCCTTTACTCGGCTTTGATAAAGAGTAGAGGAACAAGATTATTCAAACATTTACTTTATGTTGATTCAAGTTATATTTCTAGAAATGGAAGAGAGTTGAACTCTGATGCTAAATAAACGAAACCGGCCTTTTTATTTTCCCAGATTTCTGTTTTTCATACCTATTTTTTATCTTGCGAGTTCTAATGCTATAGATATATTTGCATAGGAAAAGTAAGAAACTTATCATATTTGTATGGGAAGCCAAAAATAGGCTTTTTTTTTTTCTCTTAGTGTTCAAGAAGCTTTTCAAATTATATACTAAATCTATAATACTTATTTTTCTAATAAAATTAAATTGATCTATAATAGTTTTATAGTTAATTAACAATTTAAATTATCAAAATTTTCGTTATCTAAATATAATAACTTTTTTGCTATTCCTTATTATATGTTTATGGAAGTGTGTAATTTCATAGCAATGCGAGTAAAACTTAAAAGAATTATGTATTTACTATTTATTTTTATTTATGGAAGTCAGTAATTTTGTAAGCTTGTAAATGAAAATAGAAAGATTGTGCTTTTACAACAAGCTAGTTATTATTTTTTAGTTCCCAAAGTGAGTAACATCATATGAATTTAAGTAAAATTTAAAAATATGTGCATTTAGTACTTGTCGTTATTATTTTTTGTGAAAGTAAGCAATTCATAAGAATGTGAATAAAACTTAAAATGTTTATTTATTTATCACTCATTATTCTCATTTTTATAGAAATGAGTAATTTTAAAAAAATATGAGTAAAATTAAAAAAAACATGTGTACTTATTACTCGTTAGTTTGATTTTTATATAGGTGAATAATTTCATAAAAATATGATCAAAACTTAAAGAATTTGTATATTTACTAACTCATTTTTTTCATTTTTATAAAGGTGAGTAAGTCCATATGAATCTAAGTAAAACTTAAATTTTTTTTGCATTTACTAATCATCATTATTATCATTTTTATAGAAGTGAGTAATTTTGTAACACTGTAAGTAGAACTTAAAAGATTTGTGTATTTATTAGTCCGTATTATCATTTCATAATTTTCTAAGAATGTGAGTAAAACTTAAAAGGTTTTTGCATTTACTATTTTTTATTATCATTTTTATAAATGAGAGTAATTTTGTAAGAATGTGAGTAAAACTTAAGGAGTTTGGGTATTTAATACTAGTTATTATCATTTTTATAGAAGTGAGTAATTTCATAAGAATGTGAGTAAAACTTAAAGTGATTATGTATTTAATACTCGTTATTATTAGCACTTATTAAACATGTCGAAGTGGTACATGAGACTAGTATTTTTTTTAATGTTTTAAGAGTTTATGTTTATTTAAATTGTGAAGTTTATTTTTACAATTAATTGTTGTAAAATATTTGAAAATTAGGAGAAAGTGATGTGATTTTGGAGCAATGTAAATTTTATATTTTAAAAAATCAACACATATAGAGAGAAGACAACTATTTTATATACTAATATATTTTATAAATAGGTTGTAAAGACAGGCACTCTTGTGAAAAAAATAATAACTAAAAATGGATTGTTGTGGAAATCTTATGAAAAAGAAAACACTGTTATTTGAAGCTATTAAGTCAACCGTGGGACTTGAATCAATAAGTTTATTTAATCACTTTCTTGCTAGCATTTGCCAATTACTAACTTATATACTAACACAACGGGTATAAAAGAACATATTTATACTATATTCATGATAGAATGACTAAAACTATGTGATGAGGATGCAAAGATTCAAAGAATGACCTTTACAAAAGTGCAATAGATGACATCAAATTAAAGTAAAGGTTGTTGTTGATATTAAAAATGTCTTTAATGATGAAGGAAAAATAAATTTAGATACTATTCCTAATTTGACTCAATTAAAAGCAATTGTACTAGTCAGTTGTTTATGGTTAAAAAAGATAGTGCATAGGTGTTTAGAGAAATGTAAGTTTCTTGTATCTTTGAATATTTTTTTGGAGTAAAAGAAAAAACTTTTGGACATTCTGTTTGGGAGGAAAAAATCTTGAAAGAAAATCATTAATGAAGAAGTATCATGAGAGGAGATAAATATGTTCAGCTCTCTTTAAGTGAAAAGATATGATGATTAGTGGGTTTCATTCTGCTTTAAATATAAGATAAATTGTTTGGATAAGAGCAAAATTTTTATACTTAGGGTATAAAATTATTTCACTTATTGTGCATATGCATGCATTTGCAAACTTGTAAATAGCATTTAAATGCATTTGAGGATTTGTAAATATACTTTATATAATTCACATTGCCACTCATGGAATAGTAAGATAATATTTGTAGTTTCACTATCAGGTTCATTTCACCATTCATGGGATATTAGGATAATTTTTTTAATATGACATATTCTTTTCATTGTTCAATAAATGTATATAGATGTACATGTATTGTGGACTCCTAGATGGCATTATATTTTCATTCTTGCATACATATATGGTGCATAGATAAAGAAATGCTAAAAAACATTGATTCAATAATGTACGATAAATACAATTAGAATTGCAATTATAGCATCATATAGTTTATTTTGTCATTAAATTTTAAATTAATGGTTCTAGAAATTTAATGAATATTTATAAAGTATAATATGTGATTTAAGAAATTAGCTTAAAATTGATATTTTATAGAAGCATAATATGATATTCTATTTGTCAAGGGACCAAAGTGAAATTTTTTTTTAATGAGTTTAGGACCAAAGTAGAGCAGTTAATCAGTTAAAGACTAAAACATTACAATATTTAAAGTTAAGCGACTATCATGAAATTTACTTATATAGTATATAATAACTCTAAAAATTTAATTAATATTTATATAGTATAATATTCGATTAGAGAAATGATCATTAGGAAGTAAAAATTATAACAAAGATTTTGTGTAAGTGTAATATGTGATTCCATTTAGTAAAGAACTAAAGTGGAATGCTTTTAATAGGTCTAACACCAAAGCTGAATGGTTAATAAGTTAAAGACTAAAAAGGTATGATATTTGAAGTTAAGAGAGTTTTTATAAAATTTATTCATCTAATATATTTATTACTAGAATTTATTGCTAGAAGCTAACTTTTAAACATGCCCATGTTATGCAAGAGGCTAGTATTTTATATTTTTATATTGAAGTTAAGAGTTTATGTTTATTTGATTTGTAAAATTTATCTTGATAATTAGTTACTGTAAAAGATTTGGAGATTGGGATAAACTAAGGTGATTTAGAAGCAGCAAAAATTTTATATTTTTTAAAAATCAACACAAATATAGATAAGACAACTATTTTATATACTAATAAATTTTATAAAGAAGTGGTAAATACAGGCTTTATTGTGAAATAAAAATTAAAAATTGGTTATCGTGTAAAAAATATGAAAAAGAAAATACTACTATTTGAAGCTATTGAATCAACTGTTGAACGTGAGTTAATGAGTTTTTTCTAATCAGTTTTTTCCTAGTATCTACCAATTACTAATTTATAAACTGACACAATGAAAATAAGAGAACATTTTAACAATGTATTCACAAATAGAATGACTAAAACTATATGAAGATGAAGTAAAGAATGTTCTTTGCAAAAGTGCAATAGATGACATCAAATTAAAGTAAAAGTTGCTGTTGGCATTAAAGTTGTCTTTAGTGATAAAGGAAATACAAATTTAAGGACTGTTTCGAGCTTGATTCAATTAAGATCAATTGTAATAGTTAATTGATTGTGGTTAAAAAGGAGAGAGCATAGGTATTTCGAGAAATGTAAAATTAAAGTTAGGAGGTAAACTTGTTGTGCAAGTAAATGACACAAATGAGAAGCTAATTCAAAAGGTGTGCTTTTCAGAAGATTTTGGAGTTTGAATCTCAAAGAACTATGAAAATGGACTAATATATGCCAATGCAGATTCTTAGTCTCAACGTTAAAGGTGTTAAAAAAAAGGGTAAAAAGCCATTAGTCAGAGCTTAGGAGAAATAAAGTGGATATTCTTTTTCTGCAAGAAATGAAGACTTGTAACTCAAGTATCTACCTTATCAGCTAATTGATTTCCAGCCTCATAAATCTCAAGAAACTAGTTAAACCCATTATACTTCCAAGGAAGGGAACAAACGTTGTTAAAACAATGTTGAAAAAGATATATTAAATAACTTTGGGGCTAGATTTTTAGGAAAATAAAACTTAGAATTAAAACTTGCATTTTCCTCATTTTTGCATGTTTGCTACATATGCAATTTTGACAGCTCGTGTCAAAATTACAACCAATGGGTAATGTTAGTGGCAAATTTACATTAAAAAAAATATTAGTGGCCAAATTGCTCAGTCGAACAAATATTAGTAACAATTTTGTCCCCTTTATCATTTAATGTATGTACGATTTTTATTCATAATTACTAATTATCAAATGGTGAGAGACAATTATACTACCATAAATCTTATAATGGAGTCGACAAGCAATTTCTTTTAATTGAATCAACCTTAGAATAAGTCCCTAAATTTCATAGCCCAAATATAAAAAATATTTCTCATATACAACCAATTTATCCTATTTTTAAGTAGTATAAAGGACACTAATCATTATATCCTTTTATTTAAAAAGAGTCAAATATGTTTGTCTCCTTTCATAACACTTTTTCAATAACAATTTTCTTTTGAGATATTTTTGTCCTCCCAAACAAAATGCCCCCAAATCCTTTTGTTCCAAAAAAATATTGAAAGAAACAAGAAAATTACAGTTCTAGAAACACCTATGCTCTCTCCTTTTTAACCACAACCAACTGACTATTACAATTAATTTAAATCCAGTCAAGCTCAAAATAGTCCATAAATTTGTATTTCCTTCATCACTGAAGACAACCTTAATGGCAATAATAGCCTTTACTTTAATTTGACGTCATCTATTACATATTTATAGAGAACAATCTTTACTTCATCCTCACATAGTTTTAGTCACTCTATTTGTAAATACATTGTTAAAATGTTCCTTTATCTCCATTATATCAGTTTATAAATTAGTAATTGGTAGATACTAACAAGAAAGTGATTAAAAAAAAACTCATTAACTCAAGTTCAACAGTTGATTCAATAGCTTCAAATAGTAGTATTTTCTTTTTCATACTTTTTACATGATATCTAGTCTTTATTTTTTATTTCACAATAAAATCTATATTAACCATTTTTTTATAAAATGTATTAGTATATAAAATAGTTTTCTTATCTACATATGTGTTGATTTTTAAAAAATATGAAATTTCTACTGCTTTAACATCACCTTAACTTATTCCAATCTCCAAATCTTTTACCGTAACTAACTATCAAGATAAAATTTATAAATCAAATAAACATAAACTCTTAAAACATAAAAAAAAAATACTAGTCTCATGCATAACATGGACTTGTTTAAAAGTTGGCTTCTAGCAATAAATTCTAGTAACAAAATATATTAGATGAATAAATTTTATAAAAATTCTCTTAACTTCAAATATCATACTTTTTTAATCCTTAACTTATTAACCATTCTTCTTTGGTGTTAGATCTATTAAAAGCATTTCACTTCAATTTCTTATTAAATAGTATCACATATTATACTTCTACAAAATCCATTAATTTTTAACTCTTCCTAATTATCATTTCTCTACATCAATAATCTTTGTTAATTAAAATTTTATACTTACTATATGTAAATTTCATCATTCTAACTAAATATACCGTTTTAGGCTTTAACCTATTAAGTACTTTACTTTAGTCCTAAACTCATTAAAAAAAATTTCACTTTGGCCCCTTGCCAAATAGAATCCTATATTATGCTTCAGTGAAATATCAATTTCAAGATCATTTCTCAAATCACATATACTATATAAGTAAATTTCATGATAGTCGCTTAACATTAAATATTATACCATTTTAGGCTTTAACCTATTAACTACTCTACTTTAGTCCTAAACTCATTAAAAAAAAGTTTCACTTTGGCCCCTTGCCAAATAGAATCCTATATTATGCTTCAGTAAATTATCAATTTCAAGATCATTTATCAAATCACATATACTTTATAGGTAAATTTCATGATAGTCGCTTAACTACGTTTTAGGTCCTAAACTCATTAAAAAAAAATTTCACTTTGGTCCCTTGACAAATAGAATATCATATTATGCTTCTATAAAATATCAATTTTAAGCTAATTTCTTAAATCACATATTATACTTTATAAATATTCATTAAATTTCTAGAACCATTAATTTAAAATTTAATGACAAAATAAACTATATGATGCTATAATTGCAATTCTAATTGTATTTATCGTACATTATTGAATCAATGTTTTTTAGCATTTCTTTATCTATGCACCATATATGTATGCAAGAATGAAAATATAATGCCATCTAGGAGTCCACAATACATGTACATCTATATACATTTATTGAACAATGAAAAGAATATGTCATATTAAAAAAATTATCCTAATATCCCATGAATGGTGAAATGAACCTGATAGTGAAACTACAAATATTATCTTACTATTCCATGAGTGGCAATGTGAATTATATAAAGTATATTTACAAATCCTCAAATGCATTTAAATGCTATTTACAAGTTTGCAAATGCATGCATATGCACAATAAGTGAAATAATTTTATACCCTAAGTATAAAAATTTTGCTCTTATCCAAACAATTTATCTTATATTTAAAGCAGAATGAAACCCACTAATCATCATATCTTTTCACTTAAAGAGAGCTGAACATATTTATCTCCTCTCATGATACTTCTTCATTAATGATTTTCTTTCAAGATTTTTTCCTCCCAAACAGAATGTCCAAAAGTTTTTTCTTTTACTCCAAAAAAATATTCAAAGATACAAGAAACTTACATTTCTCTAAACACCTATGCACTATCTTTTTTAACCATAAACAACTGACTAGTACAATTGCTTTTAATTGAGTCAAATTAGGAATAGTATCTAAATTTATTTTTCCTTCATCATTAAAGACATTTTTAATATCAACAACAACCTTTACTTTAATTTGATGTCATCTATTGCACTTTTGTAAAGGTCATTCTTTGAATCTTTGCATCCTCATCACATAGTTTTAGTCATTCTATCATGAATATAGTATAAATATGTTCTTTTATACCCGTTGTGTTAGTATATAAGTTAGTAATTGGCAAATGCTAGCAAGAAAGTGATTAAATAAACTTATTGATTCAAGTCCCACGGTTGACTTAATAGCTTCAAATAACAGTGTTTTCTTTTTCATAAGATTTCCACAACAATCCATTTTTAGTTATTATTTTTTTCACAAGAGTGCCTGTCTTTACAACCTATTTATAAAATATATTAGTATATAAAATAGTTGTCTTCTCTCTATATGTGTTGATTTTTTAAAATATAAAATTTACATTGCTCCAAAATCACATCACTTTCTCCTAATTTTCAAATATTTTACAACAATTAATTGTAAAAATAAACTTCACAATTTAAATAAACATAAACTCTTAAAACATTAAAAAAAATACTAGTCTCATGTACCACTTCGACATGTTTAATAAGTGCTAATAATAACGAGTATTAAATACATAATCACTTTAAGTTTTACTCACATTCTTATGAAATTACTCACTTCTATAAAAATGATAATAACTAGTATTAAATACCCAAACTCCTTAAGTTTTACTCACATTCTTACAAAATTACTCTCATTTATAAAAATGATAATAAAAAATAGTAAATGCAAAAACCTTTTAAGTTTTACTCACATTCTTAGAAAATTATGAAATGATAATACGGACTAATAAATACACAAATCTTTTAAGTTCTACTTACAGTGTTACAAAATTACTCACTTCTATAAAAATGATAATAATGATGATTAGTAAATGCAAAAAAAATTTAAGTTTTACTTAGATTCATATGGACTTACTCACCTTTATAAAAATGAAAAAAATGAGTTAGTAAATATACAAATTCTTTAAGTTTTGCTCATATTTTTATGAAATTATTTGTCTATATAAAAATCAAACTAACGAGTATAAAGTCCACATGTTTTTTTTTTTAATTTTACTCAAATTTTTATAAAGTTACTCATTTCTATAAAAATGATAATAACAAGTGATAAAGACATAAATGTTTTAAGTTTTATTTACATTCTTATGAATTGCTTACTTTCATAAAAAATAATAATGACAAGTACTAAATACACATATTTTTAAATTTTACTTAAATTCTTACGATATTACGCAGTATGAGAAAAAAAATAATATCTAGATTGTATTAAAAGCACAATATTTCTATTTTCATTTACAGGCTTTCAAAATTATCAACTTCCATAAAATAATAATAATTAGTAAATACGTAATTCTTTTAAGTTTTACTTACATTGCTATGAAATTACACACTTCTATAAACATATAATAAGGAATACTAAATGCACAAAAATTTGCAGTTTTATGCTTTTCATTAAAAATAATAATAACGTGTACTAAATATGTATATCTTTAGATTTGGGTGAAATTTTGGGTTTCCCCAATACCGTTTTAAATTCTACACTTTGCTCCCAGTAATTAGAAAAAAAAATTATATTTAGGTAAAGAAAAGTTTGATAATTTAAATTGTTAACAAACTATCAAACTATTATGGATTAATTTAATTTTATTAGAACTACAAGTATTATAGATTTAATATATAATTTGAAAAGTTTCTCAAACACCAAGAGAAAAAAAATCTATTTCTGCCTTTCCATACAAGTAAGATAAGTTTCTTACTCTTCCTATACAAATATACTAGAGCATTAAAACTCGCAAGACACAAAAAAAAGTATAAAAAATAGAAACTAGGGAAATTAAAAATGCTGGTTTTGTTTATTTAGCATCGGAATTTGACTCTCTTCTGTTTCTAGAAATATACTTGAATCAATAAAAAGTAAAGGTTTGAATAACCCTATTCCTCTACTCTTTTTCTACGGCAGTTTGACACGTGATTATTTTATTTTGTCAAAATCAAAGCTGAGTAAATGCTAGCTCTTCTATATTTTCTTCCCTTAGTATGAAAGGCACTGTAGAGGAGAAATGTAGCAATTATCCCATTCGCTTTTATAAAATCTTTACTTTCCACTGAAATAATGGAAGTTTAAGCTCCGCAGAATCTACCTCTTAATCATTTAAACTTCCAAGAATACAAAGGAAAAGTCACATCTATCCTGGAAAAAGTCCAACAAATTCATGGGGAGATAAAACAGGTAGCAACTCTCATCTTCAAAGAGCTGATGCCTCTTGTGGTTTTAGTGGCTTTTATCCACTATCTGTTGACAAGTCATACACATATTTCTTGCGGCCGACTGAGAACTCTTAGCACTTGCCTGAAGATTGCACTTGCCATGTTCTTTCTGCCCACTATTTCCTAAGGTTTTCATGGTCTGTTTCATTTGTCATTAATGGGTAAGAGCCTTTGGGCAAGCTAGGAGCTTTTTTGTTACTCTTCCTAATGGCCTCAGGACTTGTTCAATGAAGCTCTGTAGCTATATAAGAAATGTCATGTTGGCAACAAACTTGCTACCTTCGGTCTGTGTGATTTTATTTGCTCTCATTCTAGGTTTATCAGTATTGTATGCTGTTTTTTTTTTCCTTTGGTCATTCCATCTGAAGGAATGTCATTTTGTTTATGTTAAAACTTTAAATTTGTTCTGTTTTAAGCACTAGTTAGGCAGACGTTAATTACTAGATCTTGACCATGTATGTCTAGATTTAGCAATATTATTGTGTCATTTCATGTTAATGTTTGTGCAGACGTTAATTACTAGATCTTGACCATGTATGTCTAGATTTAGCAATATTATTGTGTCATTTCATGTTAATGTTTGTGTAATTGGTTCCATTGGACTTTTGTATCTTGTTAGCTCATTATGAAATTATTATTGATCACTCAACAATTTTTTTTTAAAAAAAAATGCCGCTTGACAAAGGAGAAAAACTAATCCCCCAGATGATAGTCAATAGAAAATGCAAACAAATTATTATGACATATGCTATTTGACTTCAAAGAAAGAGCTAATATCACCAAATTTTGTGGAGTCAAGATTGTGTTGGAACAATTAAATGGTACAAACCAAAATCATATCAATAGAACTAAAGGAGAATTATGAGCTTAGGATATTCGTCAATTTGACTTTGTGAAGTTTTGTCACGGGGACATTTATCCTGATTTGGAGGCATAGTTAAACCATATTTGGATTGGAACTTTCAAGTTAAGAGTTAACAAGGAAAGATATTCCAGAGGTGTGACACGCACCATCCTTTCGTGTGGTGTGGGGAGAAAAGATACAGAGACAAAGTTACCTAATCAGCGTTCAAATTTAAGCCTCATAAACTACATAGAAGCCGTAGTAAAAGGTGCATATGGTAAGGTTGAGGTAGTACATTCATGGGAGGTCGAGTGTGTTGGCATTGAATTCAACTCAAAGTAATCTGATCTTGAGAAGATGCATCTTTGCTTTCTTAACACACTAGTAATTGACATGTTCTTGAAACCTAAATAGAGCATAGGTAATTGACACACAATTTTTTTTTTTGACATTTGAAATATTAGAAGTATATTAAATTTTTGATTAATTAAATAAAAACAATAAATATTATATTTACAAAATTTAAAAAATCTCCATAAATTTATCAAAGAAAAACCACAATAGGTGTGAATAAATAAAAATAAGCACATATAGATATAAAAAACATAAAATAATGTTAAATATACCTTAATTTTTAGAAAAAATTAGTAAAATAAAGAATAGGGTAAATTTGTAAATAATACCTAACATTTAATTTATGTTTCCTTATCATCCTTAACATATTAAATATTTTATTTTAGTTCTAAACTTCATTATCTGGTAATTTATTTTCAAGAAACTTTGAACTGGGTAATATATTTTTTATAATTAAGAAAAATTTGCGTTATCTGATTTGTTTCTCAATTGTGCATCATGTATGCACTCATGTAATGGTTTTTTGTTAGGTTAAGGAATTAATTTTAGTAGGGACCAAATCAAAAACATTTTTAATGAATTTAGAAAAAAATAGAGAGTAAATTATTTTAAATGTGTAATATTGATTTTTTAAATTATTTTAAATTATGGATTGGTTGCATAATTTAACCCACATGGTTCTTGAATATTGAAGGATTTTCATTTTTTAATATTTAATTTAAATATAAATTTTCATCCTATAGACCCCTAAACTCTTTCTCTTATTATACTTAAGCCCTCACACAATCAAAATCTTTTACCACAATTCTAAAATTATTAATTTATTCAAAACTTCTAAGAACAAAAAATTCCCAAAAATATAAATTTATTTATAACTTTCTCTGAACATCTCTTAGACTTCTTCCATACTACAAGCCTCTACCATAAAACATGATAATCAAACAAAAGTTACTTCCAATTTAATACAGTTCATAAGATTCAATTATATCTTTGCAACTTATTGAAAACCAAAATTGGTTCTTGGTTGAATTTCATTTTTCATAGGATTTAACTTTTAAAGTTTTACCAGAAAAATGTTCAATGCTATATGTGACAAATTTAATATTTTAAGTAGTTATATTCAATAATTTCAAACCTTATAATCTAAGGGTAACAGTAACCAGATAAAATAAAAGTAATCAATTTGATAAAATTTTTCTATTAAATGAACTATTTGATAGCTATATATATTTAAGGGCATGTTTGTTGTAAAATTTGAATATAGTGAAAACTTAGGAAATTCACCCATAAAAGTAAAAATAAAAGCTCAATAATTTTTCCACAATGTGATCAGATATTTTTATTTTCATGGTATTGATGCAAATTAAATATTCAATGTTAAATTTTTTATTTAAAGACAACTAAGAAAATTTTTCTATAAAATTTAGGAAAAGTTACATTTACCCCCTAAGATTTACCCTAACGTACAGTTTGCCCCCTTTATTTTTTAAAACCTACACTTTGCCCACTATTTCTTTTATATTGTCCAATAACAACTTATGAAACTATAATTTAAATTATACGATAGCCATCTTCTAGTAATTTCAGTCTCTCCAATATTTTTTTACAGTTAATAGAAATTTTAAATTATCAAATTTTCTTTCCATAAATTCATTTTTCTTCCTATAAATGCATATCAAAATTTTATAAAGGTCGGTTAGCTATGAAAAAAATATTAAAAATCTTGAAATTAATGGAACATAGTTATTAGATAATTTAATTTATGGTTTTAAAAGTTGTTGTTGGACACTATAAAGGAAGTAAAGTGTAAAGTATAGATTTTTCAAAATAGAAGGGGCAATATGTAGGTTAGATCAAAATACAGAGAGACTTTTGTAATTTACCCTAAAAT
The DNA here is from genome assembly GCA_005392925.1 of Aquilaria sinensis. Lineage (NCBI taxonomy): Eukaryota > Viridiplantae > Streptophyta > Magnoliopsida > Malvales > Thymelaeaceae > Aquilaria > Aquilaria sinensis. The sequence continues at coordinate 24,680 of SMDT01000797.1, forward strand.
TTGAACTAGGGGTTTAATTGTGATTCAAATTTAATATTTAACAATATATTTCATTCAATTTATAATTTATTAGATTGATAAAATATTGTGTTGAAGGGCTTAATTTATTCTATTAAAAATTCAAAACCTATTTGTTGTAATTTTTCATAAAATTTAAAGCCTATTAAAGTGAAAAATTAATTGAAATGTATGTTATTTTGAATTTTTGTATGTTTTTCTTATAGAATCCTGATAATGATAAAATTCTAGTTGAATAATAAATTAGTCACAATTAGCGAGCTCAACTGACGAATGTTGGTCTAAGTACAACCTATGTTCGAAGGCTCAAATCTCTAGACACTTTGCCTAGGAAAAAATCATGCCAAATATGGTTTGACACTTTCTAGGTTTTGAAAAACATGTAAAGTAACTGTCATACTTCATAAACTCTTACAAACACCCTTAACACTCTCACACAGTGCTTCTAATTAACAAAAACTATCAAATTTTAGTTCTCACAAAAAGAGTAAAATGACTTATAATGTAATGGTAAAAAACTCAAGGTATATGTTTCACTTGATTATACAGATATTATAGTGTTATTTGTATTTTTTACGTTAATACTTATAATTAACTCAATGCTTAATACTTATAATTCAAGAGTAAAATGGTCAAGTCAATTTATGTATCTTCACTATTTTTTATTTATCGTATTAAGTTACACTTTTAGGTTCTAATAAAAATATTTGATTTAATAAGTTAAAAAGTAAATAAATTGATAAAAATTTGTATTTGAGGGGATTTTTTTATAGTAACATAAACATAGTGGTATGTTTGTTGTAAAACTTCAATTTTAGTGGCAACTCTTAGATTTTTTCCATAATAGTAAACAAAAAAAATATAGGGCTTTTTTCTCTATTTTTTTTCCATTTAACACACAATAATCACAAATAAAATAAAAAATTATATCACAACATAATATCATTAACTAAATCTCTTAACAACTATAAAACTACTTCCAGGCTATAAGCCTTTACCATGAAATATAATATTCTAATAAAAATTACTTCTAATTTTTTAAAATAATTTCTAAGATTTGATTGGCTCTAAAAAATTAAAAATAAAAATAATATTTTAATATTATTTAGTATAAAAAAAAGAGTTAGTTGCTAAGAATAAAAATTTGTGTCGCACTATTAATGGGGATGATCATGTGGAAAAATAATTCTTATAATTTTTTCAATATTTTAAAAAATTCAAAATGTAAAAAATTGCTGCTAAAAGGGCCCTTATTATAATATAAGCAACTAATTCTAACTGCCAAGAACTTTTTTTTCCTAAAATTTTTTCCAATGACCTTTGCTATAATGATAATTTTTTATTTTTTATAATAGGTGCTTGAGTCATACTTAAATCATATTATTGTTCTAAGATGCTATAGATACATAAGCTTTCATATAATATATATTTATACAAGTTAAAAAACTGCATTGACAAAAATTTTATATTCAAAGACATTTTTTTTATAATAGAACAAACTTAGGTCATACTTGTTAAGTTGAAATTTAAAGTATTTTAAAATATTTACTGTACTTGAGATAATTATTTGATAATAATATAGAACCAATGGCAGTATGTTTGATGCAAAAAACATAATAAAAAAATTTTAGTGGCAATCTAGGAGTTGTAGTCAATAAAGGTGAGATTGATGCACAAAAAAAAAAAGTACAATAATTGATTTTGTAATATAGAAACAAGCACAGGCAAACAAATCAAGGTTCATTAAAAGAACAAAATATCTTATAATGTAAAGATAAAAAATTGTTCAACATTTTTACATTTTTGTGCTTTTTATGCATTAAAAATAAAATAAGATAAGATATAGTTGTGAGGCATATGCAGGCCAAGGCATGCATACAATCGGTTCTTGCTCTCATGCTCTTCACCATAAAAGGCAATCTGCTAAAAAGTGGAAACTTGAAAGTAGATAGTTTGGATATCAGATCATATCTAATAAACTACATTGCACAAATATATATAAGCACCACCTAAGACTATAATGAGAACAATGAACTATAAACAATACCAACTACATTATTTTTTTTCCTCAAAAAACCTGTGGTTAACATAACGGTGGAAGGAATCATGCACTTTGACATTCACTCTATAAGGTGGGAGCTCTAAAGTGAATGAAGAAATGGTGACATGCGACTGAAAATGTCCCTTAAAAGCCACTAGCATGCAACTGAATATTCATCAAATAGAAAACATGCGGCTGAAAAATTTAATTGCTCTTATTTGAATTCAGTCACAAAAACAAAAAAATTTGGTCACTTCTAGCAATATATTCGGTCACACCTCACAATGAATTCAGCCGCTTTACTTTCATATGTTCCCATATATGTTGTCAAAATATATATATTTTTTGTGTATATAAATTTAAATATACATACACATACATATTTTGACACACACACACACACACACACATATATATATATAATATTTTGAAAAAAGCGATTGATTGAAAAAATATTTTAATTTATATGACTAACGTGCTACTAAATATTAAACGATTGAAAATTTCAGTCATTGACCCACAAGGAAACAATTGACATGCGACTGAATCAAGTTACCATTGATTGTTTCAGTCTCTTATCTCCATTTCTCTTCTGGTGTCAAATGTATAAATGGAATAAGAAATAGCAACGAAAATCGTCAAATATCCAAGTTTTCAACCAAATGATTCAACTCTAGTGTTAAAAATTTGAGTACTGATTGCGTAAACCTGGCTTATGCCATAAGCCTTTCTTCTATTATATAACTACTGTCACTTTAACCTCTACTCATTAAAAATTATCATTCGACGGATGCGCTATGATTTTTATGAAATTGTTTCCTCATTACTACGTTAGTCATCAATATCGATTACCGAAATCCCTAAACATACACACACACACCCGATCGACGAAACTAATCTAGGTTTTCAATTTGGTCAAACTAGGGGAATTAATTAATTTGTTGGATCCTAGAATTGTTAAAAAATATTGGTTAGAGCAATATCGAGAAACCCCAGCTAAAACAAGGAGCTGGCTTGTTGGGATAAAATTAACATGAGAAGGAAGAAAATGGAGCTAACTAGCTTACCGGTTGGCCGGAGTGAAACGGATTGGCATTGTTGTCTATCATAGTATTCCAATCAAGATAAATCTCTTTAGAAAAAGATCCTCTGACCAAGCCCAAAAACACGATGCATAAGTACCAAATCAATGATGAAGATTATCTACGACTGCTGGAAATCGCCATGGCATTAGACTACTATACGCTACTGCTACTTTGCTTCTGTATATATGTATATATAACACCATGGCATTGTTTGTTCTTTATTTTTTGTGTTTATTTTTTGTTACTTAAGTTTTTGTTTTTATAAAATGCACTATTTGTTCTTATACATGACCCTGTTTCTATAAACTTCTTGTTCTTTTATATTCTGGTGTTTGTTCTTTAAGGAGGGTATGTTTGTTCTTTTAGAAGGGCATGTTTGTTCTTTTAGAAGGGCATGTTTGTTCTTTTAGAATACATTGTTTGTTCTTTCTTTTACATGTTTATTTTTTGTTACTTAAGTGTTTGTTCTTATAGAAGACACTGTTTGTTCTTATAGAAGGTACTGTTTGTTCTTATACATGATTCTGTTTCTGTAAATTTCTTGTTCTTTTGTCTTCTGATGTTTGTTCTTTCAGAAGGGTATGTTTGTTCTTTTAGAAGGGCATGTTTGTTCTTTCAAAATTGTATGTTTGTTCTTTTACAAGGACATATTTGTTATTTTAGAATGCATTATTTGTTCTTTCTTCTACATGTTTATTTTTTGTTACTTAAGTGTTTGTTCTTATAGAAGGCACTATTTGTTCTTATACATGACCCTGTTTCTATAAACTTCTTGTTCTTTTATCTTCTGGTATTTATTTTTTCAGAATGGTATGTTTGTTCTTTTAGAAGGCATTATTTGTTCTTTCTTTTACATGTTTATTTTTTGTTACTTAAGTGTTTGTTCTTATATATGACCCTGTTTCTATAAGCTTTTTGTTCTTTTATCTTCTGGTATTTGTTCTTTCAGAAGAGTATGTTTGTTCTTTCAGAAGGGTATGTTTGTTCTTTTAGAAGAGCATGTTTGTTCTGTTAGAATACATTGTTTGTTCTTTCTTTTATATGCTTTCTAAAATGATATGTTCGTTCTTTTTGAAGGGCATCTTTGTTGTTTTATAAGGCGATATTTGTTCTTTCTTTTACATGTTTATTTTTTGTTACTTAAGTATTTGTTCTTATAGAATGCACTGTTTGTTCTTATATATGACCTTATTTCTATAAACTTCTTGGTTTTTGTCTTCTGGTGTTTGTTCTTTCGTAAGGATATGTTTGTTCTTTTAGAATGACATCCTTGTTCTTTTAGAAGAAAATGTTTGTTCTTTCTTTTACATATTTATTTTTTGTTACTTAAGTGTTTGTTCTTATAGAATGCATTATTTGTTCTTATACATGACCTTGTTTTTGTAAATTATTGTTCTTTTACCTTCTAGTGTTTGTTCTTTCAGAAGGATATGTTTGTTCTTTTATAAGGGCATCCTTGTTCTTTTAGAAAACAATGTTTGTCTTTCTTTCTTTTACATGTTTATTTTTTGTCATTTAAGTGGTTGTTCTTATAGAAGACACTGTTTGTTCTTATACATGACCCTATTTCTGTAAACTTCTTGGTTTTTATCTTCTGATGTTTGTTCTTTCAGAAGGATACGTTTGTTCTTTTAGAAGGGCATCTTTGTTCTTTTAGAAGGAAATGTTTGTTCTTTCTTTTACATGTTTATTTTTTGTTACTTAAGTGTTTGTTCTTATAGAATGCACTGTTTGTTCTTATACATGACTTTGTTTTTGTAAACTTCTTGTTCTTTTATCTTCTAGTGTTTGTTCTTTCAGAAGGATATGTTTGTTCTTTTAGAAGTCATCTTTGTTCTTTTAGAAGACAATGTTTGTTTTTCTTTCTTTTACATGTGTTGACACCCAATTTCGTCCGACCCTTAAAAAAAAAAATTTCAAAAAAATTAATTAATTATTATTATCATTAAAAAGATTTTTTTAAAAAAAAATTAATTAATTAAATTAAATTAATTAGTTTAGGGGCATTTTTATTTTGTAAGGTTAGTTGAAAATAATATATATATATATGCGTGTGTGTGTGTGGGGATGTAAAAAAAAAAGATTAAAAAAGAAAACGCGAGAACCATCGTGAAAGGGGGGGCCTGGAACCAGAAAAGGAAAATTTTTTTTTCTCTTCTCTCTCTCTCCTCTCGCTCTCGGCAACGACTGCCGACGCCTTCCCTTCTCCCTTCGTCGCCTCGCTCTCCCTTCTCCCTCCTCCCTAACTTGCTCTACTCTCTCCCTGCTTCCACTTCATCTCTCCTAGCAGCCCTATGGAAAATCGACGGCAGAGGAACCACCATGCCCCGCGTTCGGAGCCGTTCATGTTTCGATTGGGGATCCTGCGGCCGGCGGAGCTCTCACCGTTGAAGGAGGGCCCCAATCCGGACGGTACGGACACCGATAACCCTCGGATGGAGGGTCGGTAGGCACGGATGAAGGGCCAGCTGGTGTAGACGCCGGGCATTTCTACGTCGGCATGCAAGAGGTCCGATCTGAGGCTCTGGACGCAGGGCGTGGTGGTTCAAGGAAATAAAACAAAAATTAAATCTTAGGGATTATATTGTACAAAATAAATTACTTTAGGGGCATGGTTTACGCGTGCGCCGGGCGTACGCAAGAATTGGCCTAAAAATTTTGCTACTCTAGTGAAGTAAGTTAATGCTGGGTGTTTAATTATATGGGAAGTTGATTATCGAATTTGAGGCTTTAAATCCTAGCATGTGGACTACCCTAACCTTCTACATACCGCAGGAGCTACCCCTGAAAATAGCAAAATTTAAAAATAGAGCAGTTTCTGTACCACAATTCTTAGAAAATAAAATTAAAAATAAAAAAAAAAGGCAATGTCACACAGAAATCCAAAAAGTCCAAGAGACAATTATTCTCTCAGACATTTCAGCAAACAGTTGGACTGGGCGATGAAATTTCGGTTCTTAGGTGATAAAACTTCAAACGTTGCTGCAGATTTTGTTGCAGTTTCTAGTCCATCTGGTGAGATAACTGTTGGGTTTCGGGAGCCAAACAGCGCAGCAGAATTTAACCGAAACCCTCCAGGATCCAAATGAAACAGGGTAAACCGGGTGTTCGAAAATTTTCATACCTAATTTTTTGTTGAGATCTCTCACTCAACTGTAGAGTCGAATCACAAAACCTGAACAGTTGACGTGTTCAGGCTCTCTATGGTATCCACACGAGCCTCTCGGGATCACCACGCTTCCACCACGTCCCGGCAGATGCGTTTCTCTTGCGCTCGCAGTGCTAGCTTGCGTCCTTCAAGGAATTGCAAGAAAAGAGTGTGACTGTCCTTTTTGGAGGCTAGGGCAAGGAGACCTGCGAATTTCTCACTTAAAAGTTGTATTTATAGTGAGACTCAACTTCCAGGCCTAATGGGTTTCAAAGCCCTAATCCAATTAGGATTTAATTTCGGGCTTAATAATGGCTCAACTCTTTGGCCCATTATTAATACGAAATTAAAGTGAAACCATAACCCAAATAATTAGCTCATGCACCCAAATAATTAGCCCATGCACTCTAATGATCCAAATAGCTCTATGTGTGCGACCCAATAGGCTCTTGCCATGTTGGCAATGATCATAAATCACATTTATGATCATAAGCAATGAGCGGTGTCTAGCAACACATCATTGCTACCCAAGTGACAAGATTGTCGATGATTCGACTAAACCTTTATGATCATCATTGATATATGTCATTGTCCCTTTGTCCAAGATATCAAGACTAAGCACGAGACATGGAATGTGTCACTCTCGTATAGCCCAATCTTTGGTTTCTTGATTACCGAGTAGACTAACTTAAGTTGATGACATTGATATCGTATATCAACTCATCCGAGCATGGCCATACATTTTCTAAGTCTCACTCTATCAAGGGGCCCGAAGATATCATTCCCGTTATATAGGAGGGACAAATCCCATCTTGATCATATAAATCCCTCCGCATGATATGTGACATACCCAATGACCTCTTTCAAGTTCACTCAGTTACGAGCAACAAAGGAAAGTATCAAAGTATGTGACTCACATGTAGGGATCCTTGATGATCTTAGATCGAAGGACTACATATACCATTATCACTATGAGAATCACTTATGATACTCATATAACGATCCATGTAGTGTTTTCATGGTGAGTCGGTTCAGTACACAAGTTCTCCAACTTGTACCCATATATAGACTACATATCTCATATTAGTCTCCACATATGCTAGTCATTATGTATTATTGCAACCCGTTACACAATAATACTAGACTAGGGACGTTTAAGAATATCATTATTTTAGGGTTACGATTATGTTTGTTAATTTACGCAGAAACAAAACAACAAATATAATTGTTGGATTAATGCCTTAATAAAATATTATGACTCAATGTGTAAAAATACAATCATCTCATAATTAGCTTTTTGGACACAACACTAACAATAACAATCACAAGCTAAAGGAAAATATTAATCAATAAAATGATCGCTACTTCTAGTTTTAATTAAAGTACTAATTAAAGTACTAATTAATAAACTGATTACTAGAGCTAGAATTACTGGCTTTCATGGCCGCCGCGGAACTGAACCGCATGAACAGATTAAGCGTGAAGAGTTGCAGCTCTAACTCTTCTTCTGCAAAAATACAATCATCTCATGATTGGCTTTTTAGGCACAACACTAACAATAACAATCACAAGCTAAAGGAAAATATTAATCAATAAAATGATCGCTACTTCTAGTTTTAATTAAAGTACTAATTAATAAACTGATTACTAGAGCTAGAATTACTGGCTTTCATGGCCGCCGCGGAACTGAACCGCATGAACAGATTAAGCGTGAAGAGTTGCAGCTCTAACTCTTCTTCTCGTACAGAGTTTGAAAAGCGAATTGGGTCGCTTCCAATGGCGGGCAGCTCAAACTTTCTTCCCCAAAATTGCCTGGGAAAAGGCGCTATGGTTTGTCAGAGTACCATTTCTTCTATGTAATTTAGGTAAAGCAACTGAAGGCAGTTCAGTCGCACCTTCAGTCGCACCGCGGTCGCTATTTCTCCATTTAAATCCGTTCTTCTCCAAATCCCTTAAAGCCTCACGCCGAACTCTGAAAAAATTGACTCTCTCTCAAGGTGTCCGTTTCCGGAGGTGGTCGACCCAGTCACCGCTGATGCAACCGCCGCCGTCTCCGCATCCACCACCAGCCGTAAGTTTGTTCTCTCACTTTGTTTTTTGTTTAGATTTATAAAAATTTCATTACCGGGTTCACTTCCATCGAGTACTTCGTTTTTTTTTTTTTTTGTGAAATTAATTACTTCATTTAGTTGGTAGTTCTAGAATTACTTGACTGGGTTATAAAAAGTTCAATGCATCGATCAGCCAGAATGGTAGAATTTTGTCAAACTATACAGTATGATTTACAGTCAGAAATATAATCATTATTTTTTTTATAATGATGAAATTTCGATTAATTATATGAGTGGTAAAAGGTACGATTAATTCCAAACCTTTAGTTGCCATTACAAATAGGTACCAACCTCTATTTATTGTAAATTGATCCAAAATCTTTAAAATTTATTGTATATTGGTCTGTAACCCTAAATAAGGCTAAGTTAGTACATAGACCCAATTTTTAAAGAGGAAAAACTGATGTGTCAAATGTTATGAATGACCCATTAACTATCAAAATATTATGATGTAATTTGAATTTATTTGAAAACAATTACGGAACAGTAGTAATTTGAAATACAATTTCTAGGACGCCAAGCGTGGAGGTTGTCCCTCTTGGGGAGCCAGCTCAAGCTCTGACCCTCAAGGTCGAAGGCAGGCTCAAGGCGGGAATGCTCCACCCCCTGTTGGAAGTCATGCTTCACCCCATGTTCGGGGTAGGACTACGCCAAAGTGGTCATCTGTTCAGGAGCAATCAACCGCTTCATCTAGGCCACAGACATCCCCTCTGTAGAAAACTTCACCTGCTCCATCTACCACCCCAAAGCCAGGTCGTGGAGCAGGCGGCAGGTATGTGTATCCGCCATCGTCTACAGGCATTGGCAATAGCGGAGAGCATCTACCTCGGCCTGCTCCACCACCAGCAGCGAAAGCATTAACAAACCAGCCATGCCCCCCGGCCAACAGTTCTGCTCCACTTGGCCCAAGGACTGGTACGGTGGTCAATGAGAAGTCCCAGCTTCAATCCAGTAAACCGGGTGCTGAAAGTGTTCCTAACAATTAACCACTCGACCCTAACCGGCCTACCATCGTGCCTGAAGAGTAAAGTCTCAATTTAATGCTTAAACTTGAAAGATGCTTAAATCATTTATCTTCTATGCATGATACTTGCAATTTGCAGGTTTTTATGTGACGAAGGGGTTCAGGAGCAAGTGAAGATGATCTCCCGGAGGCTGTTTAAGGGTGATGCTAGTGAGTTGTTGGACCTCAGCAGACCCAGGCGTATGGAGTACTACACACAATTCCAGGTAACTAGCCACTACCTGTCACTTGCTACATTGTATTAATTACCATTTTTTGTTAATTTATTTTTCTACAATTTCAGGAAAAGTTCCAGTGGTCGTCTGCTGATGAGAGGGAGATTACGATGCAAATTGGCATCTCCTTCTGCAGAGAGTACAGAAACATGATGAATAACGTGCGGTGGAAGGCAATTGAGAAGGTGCCAGATTTCTTTCCAGGCGAGGATTACACTCGGTTGATTCCTCATAGACCGACTGAGATTTTGCCTGCCGATTGGGAGAGATTATGCAGTCTTTGGAACACTCCCGAATGGAAGCACAAGGCTGCAATACAGGGTAGGAAGAATAAGAGAAGGAGAGATACTAAAGAGGGTGATGAAGGTCCCAAGCATTCGATTGGTCCAGCACCAGAGGGGCTTCACTTTGACTACTGGGTAAGATTCCTATAATCACCCTTCTTTTCATTATGAATTCCTTTTCTAAAACGTTAAGACTTGTACCATTTTTTTCGGGCTAAAAAGTGGAATGAGTATTGTACAGTGACGAAAAAAGATACAGATATTATTTTATCTATTCAAGAACTTCTTGCATCACATATCTGCATTGTTTAGCTGCAAACAGGAACTACTTTTTCAACTACTTGGCAGGAGGATTATGCCGCCGCTGTTACACAAGGATACGGCCCTGATCCAGGGCAGCTTCCCATGTACCATGGCAATGTGTGGTACCAGCTCATTGGGGGTCCGAGAAATGGAGAATGGGTTACTGTCCCCGCCTTCCTAGTTGAACCTACTATAAGTAAGCGTTCTCGATCAGAGGTACTTAATTTCTTAATTTAGTTTCTGGACTGATTAAACTTTCCACTGAATATCTTTATACACCTTTGTTGCAGGGCTCATTGGATGATCACATCAAGAAGTTGGAAGATTGCATGAAGAAGTTGGAAGAGCAGTTTTCTCAGTATATGAAGTTCCCAGCACAACTGTATGCTGAGAACGTGTCCCTTCACGCCGAGATTAAGCGACCGCAGCAACTCCAAGAGGCGGAGGAACAGAGGAGGGCAGAGGAGCGAAGAAGAGCCGAGAAGGAGCCGAAAAGGGCTGAGGACCGGCGTTGGTTTGTAGCTCAAGAGCAGGTCGCAGACTTGCACTAGCGCATGCGCAAATACTTTGATGCTGCCTTCGACAACGTCCTTGCCAAACTCAGTTCAGCTGGAAGTCTCCCATTTGCACACTCCGCGACCATGATCCCCGTTGAGCCAACCACGAAGGACCAAGATGGTCAAAAAGAGGATTCTCAGATGGATAAGGAGGATGATGAGCAGCCTGCTTATAGTTAGGACCATGTTAATGCTATGTGCTGTGTAGACGAGAACAAAACCAAAACATATTAAACTGAGAGAAGACTGCTTCACTAGGTGCTTGCACAAGTTAAACCATTCAGCTCTGAAGTTAAAAGTTTCGTTACTTCAATGATGCAAGTCAATTCTGGAACTGGCTGTTTACCTGTATGAAAAGTTGATTATCGAATTCCAAGTTTCCCAGAAATCCCAGCATGTTCAACCATCCCTAACCTTCATAATGGAAGAGTATAGAAAAGAGTAGAAGAGAGCGATTCTCTCAGACATTGTATCAAACAATTGGTCTACGCAATCTTAGGTGTTCAGACTACAAACATTGCTAAACATTTTAGTCCTTCCATTCAAATAAGAATCAGAAGTTCATGAATTCTCCTGGAAAACATAACAACTAACTTTTCATTATGGAGTAATTAATTGAAGTACTACTAATAACTCCCAGTAGAAAGAAAATGCGAATTAATAAAAGGCCTAAGCACCCCACTGGTCCTTGAACTTGACCAAATCAAACAAGTTGGTCCCCCAACCAGAAATTGGCTTAAGTTAGTCCTCAAACTTGGTAAAATGTGATAACTTAGTCCCAAAAGTGAGTTAGAATGCCATGTTCCATACCATGATAATGCCGTTAAAGCCATTTTGTCTTCTTCCTCGACCTCACATCTGTTCTGTTTAGCGTGTGCAAGAACACTAGAGTTTTTAATCTACTAATTTGCCTTCAAAATCTAGCAAAAACAAATCAAGTCATGTTTCCCATCTTTCCATTGGAGTCGAATTTCAACAACCAGTGGCCTTGGGCAATGGCAAAGATAAAGAGGCAACTGTTCTCGGATCAACAAATGTGTAGTACAATCCAATCATCTTTTTCTTGTCCATCTTTTGATCTGAATGAATAGGTTTATCCATTGTAGTTGGCAATTCAATCGACTTGTTTGTGCAGAATAAAACCCTGTGTTCGGCAATGTTGAGAAAGAACTTTCTAGAATTTGCCTTGACTTGATTGAGAGAGAGATTGGAGATCTCGATGGAAGAGTTGGGAGGACAAGTGAAGAGATCCAATACATCGGCTTTTGATGACTGAGAAGCTGGTTCAGAGTTGGAGTGCAAGTGGGAGTGGGAAGAGATGAAGGATGATAGTTTGGAGCGAAAGAGGGAGGAGAAGTAGTTATCGGCAATCAAATTGTAAAGGAGTTGGCAATCGAATCTTTGAGGAGCCCATGGCAAGGGCAATTGAAGAGAAGCTGTTCATTCCAATCCATTGAAGGCATGAGGGAGGTAGAGTAGAGTGATAAGGAAGTGATGGTCTGGGCAACACAGACTCTAAAGGGACGATGACTTGCCAAACTCTAAAGAGAGGCAAATGATTGTATTAGGCATATGACCTCACATGCCACTTCAGGTGGCTTGAGGGAGTCAGGGAGTAACTCGTGACAACTTGCCAAGTTGAAGGACTAACTTAAACTAAGTTCTGGTTGAGGGACTAACTCATGTGAGTTGATCAAGTTAAGAGACCCTAGGGTATTTTGGCCTTAATAAAATGATCACTAGAACTGGATTGCTTTCATGGCCGCCGGCGAGCTGAGCCGCATGAACAAAGTGACCGTCAAATGCTGGGGCCCGTTTCGTTCTCAGATCTCTGACTCTCCTTCTCATCAAGACCAGATGTTTAAAAGCGATTTGGCTCGCTTTCAACGGAGGCCAGCTCAAACTATTTGCTCGAAAATTGCGCTGGAAAAAGCGAACATAATGAATCGGAGTACCAATCTTCTGCCGCTGTTACAAGGGCAATTGTGTAATTCAGCAAAGCGACTGGCGATAGTTCGTTTCGTCGGTCGCTCCTCCGGTCGCTACTCAACATTTAAATATCTTCCTCCACTCCCGATCTCTCAAAACCTAAGGCGATTCTTTGAGGGCTCTCTGTTTCTATCTGAGGGCGTCCACCACCGGAGGTGGTTCGAGACTCACCACCGTTGATTCCACCAAATTTCATTATCGAATTTTTTTTGAATTTTTTTTTTATTTTCTTGGTAAGTTCGTTAATCGAGCGCCGAGCCTCATCTAACTACACCAAATGCCGGGCTTTGGTTTCATTTTTATTACTACTCTGTCAAAATTTTTTTAACTTAGATGTTTGTTGTTAAATATTTTTATAAATAAATTTAAGGTAAAAAAAGAAAAAAAAGAAAATGACTCAATCAGTTTAGAGCGGAGGAGCGGTTACTTAATTTCTTTTTCTGATGAAATTAGTTTCATAGTTTTAAAATACTTGATTTAGTTGTTAATTATAAAATTTAAATGTATCAATTAGCTAGAAGCTTGTCAAAATATGTGTGATAGTTCAATTTGAAGTTCTTGATCATTTATGGCATGTATCAGTAATGCGTACTACTTGCAATTGTAGCTTCTCACTTGATGAAGGGGTTAGAGGGCAAGTGGAGATTATCTCCCAAATGCTGTTTAGGGGGGATGCTAGTGAGTTCTCAGAACGTAGCCTCTACAAATCCAAGTAATTAATTAACATTTCTCTGTTACCATTTTTTTCTTTTTCTTGTTAATAAATGATTAATTTGTTATTCTACAATTTCAGCAAAAGTGCTGGTGGTCACTGGCTGATGACTTGGAGAATAAGAAGCAATATTTCCTCTCCCTTAGCAAAAAGTACAAGAAAAAGATGAATAATTAGCGGTTGAAGGCAATTGCGAAGGTGCCAGATTCTTTCCAGGTGAGGATTACACTCGGTTGATTCCTACCAGTAGTAATCAAATTTTAATATCGAATACTCATTTCGTATTTATATATATTTCTTTTGCATTTGTTAATATTTTTTATTATTTGAAATTCTATCTAGGTAAATATATGTCCCTTTGTCTTGTGGATGCCACTTTCCCTGGTTGAATTTCAGAAACAAAAGGGAAGAAATCTACAACGCGTGGATGAGAATTTCCAGCTTGGTTGCGATCTTCTTCTCTAAGCTCTAATGACTTGTATTTTTAAACTTTTTTACCTTCATCCTTTCAATAAGTTTAACTGCCATTTATTCTGCTGCTAATTGTATCTGAACGCCATCAGGATCCAATATTCAGCAGAAAGGGAAGGAAGGTCACAAGAGAGGCAGGTCCAAACTTCACTTAACTCCATTTTGATTGGTAGTTCTGTTTGTGTATGTTAGGTTTCTTTTGTGGTAATGGTGCAGATTTGATGTGTTAATGTGCCTGTAATCTGTACAAAATCCTTGATTAGGAAATATATATTCCTGAGCATAATTGACAAGGTGGAGTGCTCTATGCCCTCTAATGCCGAACACCCAATAGTTATCGTTCTCTTTAATGAGTTTATGTTTACATTTAGTACCATGTGAGAAACAGCAAACTAGCACATGCACACGCGCACACACACTTGGAAGAATACATCGTCTAGAGTTATACACAATGGCTGCATCCTCTTTAGGCTATGAAATCTTCAAGCTGCATCACCGGCCACCAATACCTACTTTGACAGGTAAAAGTTTTATCAGGAAAGGGCATGCTTGTAACCAAACATAATTGAAATAGCTTTGGATGGAATCATTTGCTTGGTTGTATTAGCTGAGGGGTTTTGAGGATTGAAAATTTGCCTCCTTCCATATTTTCCAGCTCCAACAAGTTTGTCCCTGACCACATTGAGCTGAGCTACAACATCGGTGATGCTCATCCGCTGTTGTGGAAGCTCGGATGAACAAGCAAGTCCAATTCCGAGTACTGTTGTCAAGCATTCCTGAACCTGTTGAAATTTCTTGTTGTTCCTCCTCACGTTAGCCTGCTCTCGATACTCGGAAAGAAGAGAGGGGTCAACAATTTCAACCACTCGGTCAGGCAAAGCTCCATTGACAAAGTTATGAAGCTTCAAACCATCTACAAATTTGCTTTCTGTGGGTCTTTTTCCTGTGAAGATCTCCAACAAGAGTATGCCATAGCTGTAGACATCACCATGTGTTGATACCTCACTTCCCATCCCATACTCTGCAATTACAAGTTCTCAAGTGTCACTCATAATTATCCCTAGCAATTCTTTCTATGCTTGATTATTTTAAAACAAGGTTTTTGTTACTTAGGTAGGAACTCAGGTTTAAACAAGAAAGAGAGAGGGAGACTTACCAGGAGCAGCATAACCTACTGTTCCCTTTACTGCAATGGAGCTTGAATCATTTTCAGAGGAGTTCTGGGGAGATTCTGAGAGTATTCTCACGAGGCCAAAGTCACCTACATTTGCTGTCATGTCATCATCAAGAAGGACATTGCTGGGCTTGATATCACAATGGACTATTGGTGTCTCACAATCATGGTGGAGATAATCTAACGCACAAGCAACATCGATGGCTATGCTCAACCGCTGAAGAAGACTTAAATTCCTGGGCATAACATTCAACTCATTGGGCTCAACATCAGGATGCAACCACTCTTCTAAACTTCCATTTCTCATGAATTCATAAACCAAGGCCTTGAAATCATTTCCTTGATTGTCTACACCAGAACAAACTGTCAGTATCTTTAGAAGGTTTCGGTGTCTGATGTTCCTGAGTGCCTCACACTCAGCTAGGAAGCTCTTGGAAGCACCACTGCGAAGGAGATCGAGGACTTTTACAGCAACAATCCTTCTTCCCTGGTCAAGCAATCCTTTATAAACTGAACCGAAGCTACCAACACCAATCAGATTAGCTGGGGAAAATCCATCTGTAGCTTTTTGAAGACTTTGGTATGATAAACCAATAAATATATTCTCGTCTTGGCTTGTTGACTCAGAAACCTTTCTTTTGTACTTTTGCCAACATAGAAGAATTATACAACTCACCAAAGCCACTCCAAAGATTGAAAAAATTATAGACAGAATGAGCTTCAAAGTGGTAGATTTCTTCATATTAGACACCGTTGGATTGCATCTAGGAAGATTAAACTCGGGTATGCCCCCACAAAGCTTCCTATTTCCATTAACTGAAGTTGCAGCTGCGTTTGTGAAGACTCCTAGTAAAGGTACTGCTCCCTCAAAATCATTGTTAGACAAATTCAAGAACTTCAAAAAGTCAAATTCCTGAAGAAATCTAGGGATTTGACCTGTAAGATTGTTCCAGGAAAGATCTAGCACTTCGATACCTCTTAATGAACTCAACGAAGAAGGAATGTTTCCTTCGAAACAGTTTCCACTGAGGTCTAACCTTTCAAGGTGTAAGCAGCTTCCAAGATTTATTGGTATGTTACCTGATAGCAAGTTGTCTGCAACAAGAAGAGTTTCAGCGTTTATCAAACTTTTTACTTCCTCAGGAAGAGTTCCGGTGAGGTGGTTTCCAGACAAACAAAAAGCAACGGACAAGGATGTGATCCTAAAGATTTCTGGAGGTATAGGACCACTAAGGTTGTTTCCAGAAAGATCCAAGTCTATCAAACTTGTGCAGTTGGCGAGACTTGCAGGTATGCCTCCTTGGAGATTGTTGTTATACAAAGCCAAGTCAATTAACACACTTAAGTTTCCTAAAGAAGGGGGAATGTTCCCAGAAAGATTGTTGTCGTCAAAATGCAACCTAGTTAGCTTCTCCAGCCTCCCAATGCCGTACGGAATCTCACCAGAGAATCGATTGGCTTCCAGATCAAAAGTTTCCAAGTTGACAAGATTTTGAAATCCAGGAGAAATTATTCCTGATAATTTGTTCTGACCAAGAACAAAAAATGCAAGATTGGTTGACAGATTGCCTACACACTCGGGTACTTCACCTCCAAAGTTATTGTGGTCGATATACAGCGCTTCTAGACCGGTTGCATTGGTCAAAGTGCAAAGGAAACTTAAATCATTTGCTTCCCCATTTCCAAACTGGTTAGCTGTTATGTCAAGCCATTGTAGCTTATTCAGGTTCCCAAGATCAGGCATGTTTCCAGACAGTTTGTTTAGCACGGTTTCAAGATTTTGGAGATTCGAACAGTTAGATATTGAGAGAGGAATCTTTCCAGTGAATCTGTTCATACTGATGCCAAGGAATTCAAGTTTTGGGAGGCTGATCCCCAAGTTTGAGGGAAGACTTCCTTGAATCTGGTTTTCGGCAACAGAAAGAACTCTCAAGTGCGAAAGGTTGAAAATTGAAGGGGGAACTGGACCAGTAAAATTATTTTCTGCCACTGAGAAGAAGAACAAATTTTTCAGATGACCAATACCTTCAGGGATATCTCCAGTAAAGTTGTTTGCACCTAGAGAAAGGTGTTCCAAAGAAGATAAATTCCCTAAAGAAGAAGGAATGCCTCCTTGCAAACCATTCAGGTAGAAAAGAACATCTTTCAACTCTGTCAAATCACCAAGCACAGGTGGGATTACTCCGGTCAGTAGATTGTGCGAAACATTGATGTAAGCCAGCCTAGAACAACCAGATATATTGACGGGAATTGCACCGACAAAGGAGTTATTGACCAGTTGGAGGCTTTCCAATCTTCTTAAACGCCCGACTTCCTGAGGAATTTCACCGCTCAAGCTGTTGCCTTGAAGATCTAACACCTTGAGAAAGCTCAGATTCCCTATATACGATGACAAAGATCCAACCAGATATAGTGACCTCAGTTCCAACTTGGTCACTCTCTGATGCCTTCTCCCACAAGTAACACCATACCATTCACAGAAATGGGTGGTTGCATTCCAGAGCTCGTTAATCCGGATCCGCCCACCTGTTATCTTAGCCTTGAGTTCAAGTAAAGCTAGTCGATCAGTTTCATTACCACCTACGGCAGCTGTTGTAACCCTTGTCGAGTCAGCAACTAGCAGGCTCAAGCAGGCAACCACAAAGAGAGAATGATACAGTGGAACGCTGAAGAACCCCATCAACGGAAAAAGAAGTGAACGAAGCTTGTCTGCTAAGAATACTGCAGATTTTAGATGAGGAATTTGAATGATTCTACTGGAAATTCTCCACTAGTGTTTTGTGTTTTTAACGAATTCGCCTACCAGGTTGTCCGGTATTGGTGACTTGAGGTAGTGGACTGACTAAATGCAAGGGGCAATACCGTAAATTAGTAAACATACAAAATGTTCCAACCCAAAAATTTTATTTTATTAAGTATAGGTTGTTTTGGTTAATTGTATAAGCACCAAGTTGAAATAAAAAAAATTAAGAAAAAAGAAAGAAAGAAAGAACTATTCATGAAGTTGGGCCAGTTATTAAAGGGTAGAAGAAAGAAAATAAAAAGAAAAGACTAAAAGAGAGAAGATAGGGAGTGAAAAGAAAATAAAATTAAAAAAAAAAACAGAGAGAGAGAATTAGAGACATAATAGAAGATGGTAAGATATTATATGTGCCATCACGGAGGAAGGGGAAAAAATAGGATTTAATTTTCTACTCTTACGTTATCACAATTCTTTTTTATCAAAGAGAAAAAGTAAAGATTGAAAATCAAGGCCAGAGTTTGAATTTTTTTTTCTTGAAAAGGAGTAATTTTGGTGAGTATTACTCTAGAATTCTTTTATTTTTATGTAAAAAATGTTCATGTAAATCAAATAAAAGAGAATGGCATTTCGATAGCATTTAAATATTGAAAAAGATAATTAATACTCTCTTTCTCAAAAAAAAAAAAAATGAAACATTTCTATGCATGTAGAGATTAAGATATATGTAATTTATGATATTTTTTTTCAATTTTGCCCATGAAACTAAAATTAAAAGAAGATTTCATTTTCAATTTTGTGTAATGAAAGTTTAAATGATTATTTACAAAAAAATTCCTTTTAGTAAGAGTCTAAATGAATTTTAAAGAAAAAATTCATTATTGAGTTTTGTGTAATGAGAGTTTAAATGAGAGCAGTAAGACAAATTGGAAGTTAAAAACTTTCCAAAAAGAGAAATATTTCAATTTTTTGGGACAACCCAAAAAAGAATACATTTAATCTTTTTTAGGATGGAGAGAATAATTAGAAGTGTTAGAATGAATTAGGGACAAATTTGTTAAGGTTTTGTGCGATTATTGGTGAAATCCAATGACAGCGAAGAGAAAAGTCAAAGATCTCTTGTTCTCAGTAAAATTTGGATAATTAAAATGTAGATTGAAAACTTTTAAAATGTTTTAAATTGGTCTAGGGGTGAAAGAATAACCCAAGTCCCAATTATTGACCTGAAAAAATCGGGTTTGGGTTGGTTTTGACAAGGAAAAAAGCACAATTTGGTCGACTCAACCTGACATGATATTTTGTGAGTAAAGTCATGTTTAGGTCGGGCCGAACCTAACAAATCCAAAATTATTTAAGGTGGAGGACGCGAGAAAGAAAGTACTAAGAATGAAAGATTATAAATAATGGGAACTTAAGTGCAAAGCAGATGATAGGTAAGGTATTACAGTGTAATTAATAATTTTTCACAGTCCTCCACCAGAACTCAGCACCACCTTCAAGCTGAAAGGTAGCTAAGGGCGCCTTTTGTGTATAAGTGACCTCCATTCTTTCAAACACCTTTTTTATTTGGTAAAGCCAAAACTCTGCCTCTTCTAGATCATTACTTTGCTCGAATATTGGGGGCTTTAGTGCCAAAAACCTTCAAGTTGGCCTTCTCTTAGGCTAGAATCCTTCAGTTTCTTTTCTTCTTTTACATGACTTCTTTTTTCCTCCTCTGTTTGAATTGGCTTTGTTGACACCCAATTTTGTCCGGGCACTAACTTTTGTCTAAGTTTTAGGTTAGAAAAATTAGTTTATGACCATTTTTGATTTTATAGGGGCATTTTAGTCTTTTTAGGTAATTGTTGATTTTTTAATTTTAAAGTGTTCATCTAGAGTAGAAATAAGAGTTAGTTTAGTTTAGGTACTAATTTGGAGTCTTAAAAGTCTTGTAGGGTCAATTTGAGTAAAAAAAAAGTTTGGAAGAAAACAGGAGATTTTTAGAAAGTTTTGAGCAAAATTCAAAAGTTTGGGGCAAATATGTCAATTTTAGATAGTTTGAGCCAAATCTGTCAAAATCCTGAAATTGTGGGAAAATCGGGTGATTTTGGCAAAGTTTCGGGCTTAATTGACAGATTAAAGAAGTTTTGAGTGAAATTGGAAATTCGAATAGAGTTTGGGGCAAAACAGCAACTTAAGAGTTTTTATGGACTTGAATCAGTATTTTTACCAAAAATTTTTAAAATTGAATTTGGATCAGTTTTAAACTAGGAAAACCTAGTTAATCTCGCCTAGGACTTCCTAGTATAAATATGGGACACTATTGACATGAAAAAGAGAGGAAAACGAAGCCCTAAGCTTTAGTCTCGAAAAAGTGGCAAACAGCAGCCCAAGCCCCTGATTCTTCGCTACTCTCTCCCAGAAACCCTAAACTTCCTCCCTACAGCACCGTCATCCCTGCTTTAGCTTCCCTTGCTCCTGACGACATCCTCAGCTTCGCCGACGCTGCTCCCGACGTTCTCCTGCTTCGCCGTCGCCGCTGCTCCCATCGACGATCCCTCCAAGCCCCGCCGTCGCCGTCCACGGGCTAGCCTCCCCCCTGTCGCGACGCTCTCCGTCGTGCCGTCAATGTCCCAAGCCGCCGCGACGTCTCGCCTTTTTTTTTCGCATCGTCCACCTCCTTCCTCCTGCCCCCTAAGGCTCGCCGCCGCTACAATCCCCGAGCCTTCCGTCAATCGCCGCCCAAATCGCCTGAGGCAGTGAAGAATTGGAAAAAATCCGTCGCGACCCACGCCTTCACATCCGGATCACAACCCAACCCACTACCCCAGCAACTCGTATGGTAAAACTATTGTTTAGCCCCTACTTATTTCTACTTCTTTCTCCTGAGTCACTAACTTTTATTTTGTTTCAGATCTGCCACTGACAGCATCTTTATTTCTTTGTTTTCCTTTTTGTTTTCTTTTTTTCTTTGTTTTGTTTAACCAAGCATTAGATCTAACCATTAAATTCACAATAGAGCCGTAACTTACGATATTTATTTATTTATTTTTATTTTCATTTATTTATTTATTTATTGTTTATTTATGTTTATTTATTTATTTTTCTTTGTTTCTCTTTTATTTCCTCTTAAGTTTTTTCTTAGAAATAGCTTCATCTTATTTTTTTTTTATTTTTTTATCTTTGATTTACAAAAATGCATCTTAAAATTTGATAACATATAAAGAATTATTATGCTAGGTAATTTAAAATTCTTAGAGATTAGAAAGAGGTTAAATTAAGGCAAGTTATAAGATATTTAATAAATTTTCAAATATCCGTTCTTGATGGTTTGATAAAATCTCGAGACGAAATTATTTATTCCATATCCGATTGGTCTGGCAAGATTCACGGTTTGGAATTAAATCAATTAAAATTAAACATAATTAAATAAAATTCATAAAAATCACTTTAAATCAAAGATTTGGTCAAGAAATAAATAGTTAAGAAAAGATAAAACTAAACCCCATGGTACCAATTTTCGGGCGTTTTAATAAGGTTATTTTAGCGTAACCGACTTATGATCTTAGAATCTATCGCAGACCATTTTTCAGGTATCCAATCAACCTAGGTAAACTGATTGGTGGCGACTCTTAAAAAATCACGTTGCTACAGCTTGGCGACTCCACTGGGGACGAGTCTAGCCATAAAAAGGGGTTTTGTGTTCTTCTTTTTCTTTCTTGCTTGTTTCTTGACATATTGATTTGATGCGTTGTGTTCTTTCAGGTTCTGAGACGCACATACTCCAGCATGCATAATGAGCTCAATACCCAAGCTCACTCTAACCAAGTTTTGCAAAACACCCGGGTTAGGCTAGTCGTGTGAGACAATAGTCTCCACGCTTTCTCTAATCCGTAGTAGTAAGTAGTGTTGCCCAAGTGTGACGATAGTCACCCCATGGGACCATGAAAACTACGACTCGAATTAATCCTTCCTCACGTAACCCTTGTGGGTGAGGAATTGGGCCTTTTCTAGTCCGATAGGACTTAGCAAGAGGGATTCGAGAACCAACCTATAACCTTTTCTTTCAAAAACTACCCATGCATATAGCGGCCATAGATCTATCCATAAGGACTCCCATAACAAGACACATATTGTTTAGTTGACTCATTTCATTGTTTTCGTAACTGGTTTGTGCTTCTACACTAGTGTTGTTAACTCTTTTGTCATTTGACCATTTTTGTTGCTTTAATCGTATGTTTTCTCTCTTTATGACTCTGGTGGCTTATATATTATTTCTCTATATCAATTCTATTCTAACTTGTTACTAATCTCACTTTTCATTTGTTGATTTGATTATTTTTCAAGCATACTTTTCCCTTCATGCATCAAAATCACGCATCAAACTATACTAACTATTGTCCTTCTTATGTCAGCAAGAAGTCTTGAAGTTCCACAATAGTAGACAATCAAGCTCACTTATTGCATGCATGCATCACATCAATCACGTGCATATAAAGTTTGATAAAAAGAATCTCATTTTAAAAAAGGTAAAAGATTGGTACTCAACATCGATATCCAACTCGGCTGCAAACAAGGCTCATGGTGGAACAAGTCGAAGCACGTCTCACTGACATCGAGTCAAAGATAGAGGGCATGGCTGAACAGATGAAGCATCTAATGGAGCTGATCAAGGGGAAGGCAGTGCAAACCCCCATCAAAGACCCACAAGATCCGACCTATCCTCCCGGATTCACTCAACAACGGGTCTCAGTTCAAGAGAAGCTCTTTCACGACTCAAGCCCATCTGATGACATTCATTTAAGGCACAATCCAATTTTCGAAGAAAAGAAGCAGCTGCTTAAAGAAGAAGAGGATACTCAAAAACTCGAGACCATAGAGAAGAGACTTCGGGCCATTGAAGGTTCAACAGTTGATCGATTCCAAATTGCTAGATTCCAATGTGATTGGTAGTTGAAAGTGAAGATTTTGAGCTGGAATTACATTGATTTTGGAAGGGCTCCAAGTTAGATCCAACCTGGCAGTTCGCACACACTTTTGAATGACAGGGAATCCTTTGAGTAAACTTGTATCTTTGAGAGCTTGCCAAAGTGATTTAATAGTAAAAATCTCCTAGATTTAGTCCAGAATCTAGGGTGTAGTCTTTGTTAAATGGACACCTGTTATTCTTTTCTTGTCCAATAAAAAGATGTAATGTGTACATTCTACCACTTTTTACCAAAAATTCTATTTTTACATCTGTCTCTCATTCTTTGCCATTACACCATCCATTATTGCCATCACACTTTATTTCGTAAACGATGCTACTTGTGGGTGGAAATGAAAGTTAAGGGAGATTTGATAGTAGTGATCTTGAAAGTGCTGCCAAATCTAGTAAGAAGGATCTCAAATGTTGCACCTCAACTCTCAAAAGGAAGTTCACAGTGGTTATCAGCATCCTTGCAAGAAGTCTTGGGTTAGCTTCCAAAGAAGGTAGCTCTCATATTAAATGGCTTGGGTGGCCTCCAAATTCTCATGAATACTCAACACAAGAAAAGGTTCTCAGTTCTCTGCAACACAAATTCCAAAAAAAGAAAGAAGTTCATCCCTTCCATCAAAAGGCAACAAGGGAAAATTCAAAAGAAAGAAAAGACTGAGAGCAAGCACGAGCAAGTAAGGCCACTTGAGTCATCTCACTTCAAGAGGGCTATCAAGCACGTCACAATCATAGCTCACAAAAGAAAAAAAGAAGATAAAAAAAAAAGGCTCAAGCTAAAGCAAAAGAAAGAAAAGAAAAAAGAAAAAGAAAAATGAGCTATGGATTCTAGACTGAAAGCCTGGAAAGGTGGTTTAGAAGATAAAAGAAACCTTCAAAGCAAGCGTACATACATATTATGAAAGTTGAGGGGCAACAGATGAGGTCTAACTTTCTAGAAAAGGTAGCAAGTTTGAGGTCGTCGCTATTGACTTTTTCAAGGCTATCAGATCTGCTCACAAGTGGCATTAAAAGACCCTTCTTTCACACTACTCAAACTTAACTTTCCTCAACCTAACATTTGCCTCTCGATATCATTCTCATTCAGTTAAAAGGCTATCATTGTAAAACCTGTTTGTACCTTTTTACCTTGTACATTTTATGTCTTTCAGTTGGAAAGGGAAAGAATAACAGGATATTTTAATCAAAACAAAGACCATAAGTTATTTTGTCAAGCTTTGCAAATTGATGAAATTTTTTCTTTAAGGCCAAACCATTATTCATCAATGTGTGTGGACTTAAAAGTGAGGAGATAGCTTGAGACTTTCTTTAAGAAGATGTGGTTCTTGCAAGAGAAATTCATGATCAAGTGCCATCACGAAGGTCTAGAAATGCATGATCTTTATAAATCAAAGGGAGATGATACCTTCATCCACATAGACACCATATTCAGGGGGGCAAAGTAGTCTCTACGGAGTGCAAGGAGAGCACTACCAGCAAAGAAGCTCAATAGACAAGGGGGCAAGTTTTATGGATCAGAACTTGAGTTCAAGGAAGAGCAATCATACGATAACATGGGGATGAGCAAGCGCCAGCACGGCCACAAGAAAAAGAAAGGGGCAAAGAGACATTGAAAGTTGAGCCTTCAGATGGTATGAAATCCATGATGAGGTAAAGAGGAGTTCAAAATAACTCAAGGAAAAGAATCACAAGAGGTAACGTTGAAGGAAGCATAGAATTCACTCATGCATCATGGCTTTCATCAAAGTCATTCTAAAAATGCAAAGATTGAGAAGCATGCATCATAAGCATCATCACATGATTTCCATCATGCTTTTATCACAAGCAGGTTTCAATGAAACTTGGTGCAGACATCAAAACAAGAATTTAGTCCAAGCACATCAAGGGGGAAACATTTTGGACAGGGGAAAAAGATAGAGTGTTTCAATTGCTTCACATCTGCCAAGAGTTAGAGGCTACAATTTCTCAATATCATTTGAGTGAAGGAAGTTTTACGGTCTAGGTAACTTCACATAAATTGAGTTCAAGTGACATTCGAGTTAAACCGAGGTTCCAAAGAGATGGTAATTCTCTTCCTCGTAACTTAGGCCAAACCAAGGTTCTAAATGAGAAGGGTTTCTCTACCTCGTCACATTCAAGGGAAAGTTAAACTGAGGTTCCAAATGAGAAGTGATTCTCTACTTCGTCACATTCGAAGGAAAGCTAAACCGAGGTTCCAAAGAGATGGTAACTCTCTTCCTCGTAACTTAGGTTGAACTGAAGTTAAATGAGAAAAGTTTCTCTACATCATCACACCTACTGCAAGGTTAAAATAAGTTTTCAATGATCAAAATCTAGGCAAGTTTTCACCATAAAAGAAATCAAGGTTTATTTTCATGATGGGGGGCATATTTGAGAGGTGGACATCCAGGAGTTGTCATACGATATTTTTTCAAAATGATTTTCATCTTGGACGACTGCTCTCGAAGCTCATTTCAAGACATTTTCAAGATATTTTTAAGGTATTTTGAGACACATTCAATCCTTAAGGTTTCTCGTTGGAATTTCTCATTTTTAAGATTAACTCATTTTGTGGAATCTTCAGTTTTTTTGAAATTTACTCGTTTTGTGGAATTTCTCATTTTTAAGATTCACTCATTTTGTGGAAAGAAATCTTCAGTTTTTTTAAATTCACTCATTTTGTGGAATTCTTCAGCTTTTTGAAATTCACTCGTTTTGTGGAATTTCTCACTTTCAAGATTCACTCATTTTGTGGAATCTTCTTTTTGAAATTCACTCGTTTTGTGGCTTTTTGAAATTCACTCATTTTGTGGAATTTCTCACTCATTTTGTGGAATTTCAAGATTCACTCATTTCGTGGAATCTTCACTCATTTTGTGGAATCTTCACTTTTTGAAATTCACTCATTTTGTGGAATTTCTCACTTTCAAGATTCACTCATTTCGTGGAATCTTCAGCCTTTTGAAATTCACTCATTTTGTGGAATTTCTCACTTTCAAGATTCACTCATTTCGTGGAATCTTCAGCTTTTTGAAATTCACTCGTTTTGTGGAATTTCTCACTTTCAAGATTCACTCATTTCGTGGAATCTTCAGCCTTTTGAAATTCACTCATTTTGTGGAATTTCTCACTTTCAAGATTCACTCATTTTGTGGAATCTTCAGCTTTTTGAAATTCACTCATTTTGTGGAAATTTCTCACTTTTTCAAGATTCACTCATTTCGTGGAATCTTCAGCTTTTTGAAATTCACTCATTTTGTGGAATTTCTCACTTTCAAGATTCACTCATTTTGTGGAATCTTCAGCTTTTTGAAATTCACTCGTTTTGTGGAATTTCTCACTTTTAAGATTCACTCATTTCGTGGAATCTTCAGCTTTTTGAAATTCACTCGTTTTGTGGAATTTCTCACTTTCAAGATTCACTCATTTCGTGGAATCTTCAGCTTTTTGAAATTCACTCGTTTTGTGGAATTTCTCACTTTCAAGATTCACTCATTTCGTGGAATCTTCAGCTTTTTGAAATTCACTCATTTTGTGGAATTTCTCACTTTCAAGATTCACTCATTTCGTGGAATCTTCAGCTTTTTGAAATTCACTCATTTTGTGGAATTTCTCACTTTCAAGATTCACTCATTTCGTGGAATCTTCAGCTTTTTGAAATTCACTCATTTTGTGGAATTTCTCACTTTCAAGATTCACTCATTTCGTGGAATCTTCAGCCTTTTGAAATTCACTCGTTTTGTGGAATTTCTCACTTTCAAGATTCACTCATTTCGTGGAATCTTCAGCCTTTTGAAATTCACTCATTTTGTGGAATTTCTCACTTTCAAGATTCACTCATTTCGTGGAAATCTTCACTCGTTTTGTGGAATTTCTCATTTTGAAATTCACTCATTTCGTTTTGTGAAATTTCTCACTTTTAAGATTCACTCATTTCGTGGAATCTTTGGCTTTCTCAAAATTCACTCATGTCATAGAATTTCAAATTTTGAATTCACCCATTTTGGAAATTCACACTTTTGATGAAATTATTCTAAGTCTGGTTGTTTTCTTAGAAATTTTTGCTTGAGATAACAAGGAGGGTTCCTATATCTCAATACCAAAGCTAAACTGAGGCTCCAAAGAGAAAGTAATTCTTTTCCTCGTGATTCAAGTCAAACAGAGGTTTTTAAATGAGAAAGGTTTCTCTACCTCATCACATCTAAAACAAGGATAATCCAAGTTTTCAAAAGCAAAGTCATTCTTTTTCTCATAGTATGGGATAAATCGGAGGTGGTAAAGAGTCAGGGTGCTCTACCTCAAGCATTTTTAGAGGTGGTAAAGAGTCAGGGTGCTCTACCTCAAGCATTTTTAGAGGTGGTAAAGAGTCAGGGTGCTCTACCTCAAAGGAATTTAGAGGTGGTAAAGAGTCAGGGTGCTCTACCTCAAACATTTAGAGGTGGTAAAGAGTCAGGGTTCTCTACCTTAAAAGTCATTAGAGGTGGTAAAGAGTCAGGGTGCTCTACCTCAAAGGAATTTAGAGGTGGTAAAGAGTCAGGGTGCTCTACCTCAAAAGTCATTAGAGGTGGTAAAGAGTCAGGGTGCTCTACCTCAAAGGAATTTGGAGGTGGTAAAGAGTCAGGGTGCTCTACCTCAAAGAAATTTAGAGGTTGTAAAGAGACAGTGTTCTCTACCTCTAAGGCGACAAGAGGTGGTAAAGAGAGGGTTCTCTACCTCTTAGACCATGGTGAGAGAGAGTTCTCTACCAAAGTTAAGATTGAGAGAAAAGTTTCTCTCTTCTATAGAAAGGTTTCTATAGAGACAAGGGTGAGGAAGGTTCCTTAATCCATCAAGAAAAGAGGAAAGAGTTTTCCTCTTAGGTTTGGAAGCAATAGGAAGGTTCTTATTGCGAAAAGCCTAGGAAAGTTCCTAGACTTGGTAAACGGGGAGGAAAGAGTTTTTCTCCTTAAATTCTTAGACGATAGGAAGGTTCTTATCGTAGAGGTACTAAGGAAGGTTCCTTAACCTCACAAAGAAGAAAAAGGTTTTTCTTCTTAGGTTTGGAAGCAATAGGAAGGTTCTTATTGCGAAAAGCCTAGGAAAGTTCCTAGACTTGGTAGACGGGGAGGAAAAAAGTTTTTCTCCTTAAATTCTTAAACGATAGGAAGGTTCTTATCGTAGAGGTACTAAGGAAGGTTCCTTTACCTCACAAAGAAGAAAAAAGTTTTTCTTCTTAGGTTTGAAAGCATTAGGAAGGTTCTTATTGCAAAAGGCTAGGAAAGTTCCTAGGCCTAGTAATTAAGGAGGAAAGAGTTTTGCTCCTTAGATTCCTAAATGATAGGAAAGTTTCCATCATAGAAGTAATGAGGAAAGTTCCTTAACCTCAAAGGGGAGGAGAAGAAGGTTTTTCTCCTCAAAGTTTCGTCGTTGAGAAGGCTCTTAACGTCTGGCTAAGGTCGGACAAAATTTGGTAATGGCTTTGCATACGTCATATTCTATGAGTCATGCAAAGGGGGGCAGCTGTTGACACCCAATTTTGTCCGGGCACTGACTTTTGTCTAAGTTTTAGGTTAGGAAAATTAGTTTAGGACCATTTTTGATTTTATAGGGGCATTTTAGTCTTTTTAGGTAATTGTTGATTTTTGGATTTTAAAGTGTTCATCTAGAGTAGAAATAAGAGTTAGTTTAGTTTAGGTACTAATTTGGAGTCTTAAAAGTCTTGTAGGGTCAATTTGGGTAAAAAGAAAAAGTTTGGGAGAAAACGAGAAATTTTTAGAAAGTTTTGAGCAAAATTCAAAAGTTTGGGGCAAATCAGTCAATTTTAGAGAGTTTGAGCCAAATCTGGCAAAATCCTGAAATTCTGGGAAAATCCGGTGATTTTGGCAAAGTTTCGGGCTTAATTGACAGATTAAAGAATTTTGAGTGAAATTGGAAATTCGAATAGAGTTTGGGGCAAAACAGCAACTTAAGAGTTTTTATGGACTTGAATCAGTATTTTTACCAAAACTTTTTAAAATTGAATTTGGATCAGTTTTAAACTAGGAAAACCTAGTTAATCTCGCCTAGGACTTCCTAGTATAAATATGGGACACTATTGACATGAAAAAGAGAGGAAAACGAAGCCCTAAGCTTTAGTCTCGAAAAAGTGGCAAACAGCAGCCCAAGCCCCTGATTCTTCGCTACTCTCTCCCAGAAACCCTAAACTTCCTCCCTACAGCACCGTCATCCCTGCTTTAGCTTCCCTTGCTCCTGACGACATCCTCAGCTTCGCCGACGCTGCTCCCGACGTTCTCCTGCTTCGCCGTCGCCGCTGCTCCCATCGACGATCCCTCCAAGCCCCGCCGTCGCCGTCCACGGGCTAGCCTCCCCCCTGTCGCGACGCTCTCCGTCGTGCCGTCAATGTCCCAAGCCGCCGCGACGTCTCGCCTTTTTTTTTCGCATCGTCCACCTCCTTCCTCCTGCCCCCTAAGGCTCGCCGCCGCTACAATCCCCGAGCCTTCCGTCAATCGCCGCCCAAATCGCCTGAGGCAGTGAAGAATTGGAAAAAATCCGTCGCGACCCACGCCTTCACATCCGGATCACAACCCAACCCACTACCCCAGCAACTCGTATGGTAAAACTATTGTTTAGCCCCTACTTATTTCTACTTCTTTCTCCTGAGTCACTAACTTTTATTTTGTTTCAGATCTGCCACTGACAGCATCTTTATTTCTTTGTTTTCCTTTTTGTTTTCTTTTTTTCTTTGTTTTGTTTAACCAAGCATTAGATCTAACCATTAAATTCACAATAGAGCCGTAACTTACGATATTTATTTATTTATTTTTATTTTCATTTATTTATTTATTTATTGTTTATTTATGTTTATTTATTTATTTTTCTTTGTTTCTCTTTTATTTCCTCTTAAGTTTTTTCTTAGAAATAGCTTCATCTTATTTTTTTTTTATTTTTTTATCTTTGATTTACAAAAATGCATCTTAAAATTTGATAACACATAAGGAATTATTATGCTAGGTAATTTAAAATTCTTAGAGATTAGAAAGAGGTTAAATTAAGGCAAGTTATAAGATATTTAATAAATTTTCAAATATCCATTCTTGATGGTTTGATAAAATCTCGAGACGGAATTATTTGTTCCATATTCGATTGGTCTGGTAAGATTCACGGTTTGGAATTAAATCAATTAAAATTAAACATAATTAAATAAAATTCATAAAAATCACTTTAAATCAAAGATTTGGTCAAGAAATAAATAGTTAAGAAAAGATAAAATTGAACCCTATGGTACCAATTTCCGGACGCTTTAATAAGGTTATTTTAGCGTAACCGACTCACAATCTTAGAATCTATCGCAGATCATTTTTCAGGTTTCTAATCGACCTAGGTAAACTGATTGGTGGTGACTCCTAAAAAATCACGTTGCTACAAGCCTCCTAGTATTCTTTAAGGCTAGTTCCCCTTTATTAGCCTTGTTGCCTAATTTCTGTCTTCCTTCAGTTTCATCACTGCCTTTTTCCTCAGTTCTTAATTTCTTAATTCTTCAACCCTAAAGAGTGATGCTACCTTTCACTCTTTCTAAGTTTTGAATCTTTCAGTCTTTCCTTCCTCTCTCGCCCTCTTGGTCTTTCTCTCATATTTCATCTTCTCTCCTAATCTTGCTTTCTCTTATATCGCTTACTTTACTTTTTAGCCCTCTTTACTTAGTTTTGCCTTCTTTGTCGCGGAATCCTTTACATCCTTAGCTTTCTTTGTCATCATTTTTGTTCTTCACCTTTTCTACATTTGATGCCCTCCTCATCGTCATCTTCACTGTCGTTCGTTGCCTGATGTCCTCCTCTTTGCGACGGCCTGACCTTGCCTCCCAGTTGCTTCGCCACGTTCTGATGCGCAAAGCATAAGAATCTGGTCAATCCGATTAATACCAACCTAAAGATGATTAAATTGGGTTCAAGTTGAGTCGTATTTCGTACTTATTGTTCAGTTTTGAGTTACATAATGGAAAAATGAATAGTCATAATTCGGGTCAGTGCAAGGCTTTCCTATTCATTTCCAGAATCCATTTTTTATGGTTCTACTTATTCTTGGACGAGTATATTAGGCTGGAAACTTGGCACCACCCATGAGATCACCGAACACGAAGGTGATGGGCATGACTAAGTGTAACAACGCTACTATATGAATCCAGTTTTAAGGCTTTGTTTTCAAAATCATAATCAGTGGGCTACCACAAATAGATGGCTTAATGATGATATTAGTCCCTAGGTCCTTCAACACTATTTTAACGAGTTTTAAGATTCCAGAAATGTTCATCTGGATCATTGTTAAAGAATAATTTTGGGTTATTTCTTAAATTGGTTTAATTTTGACATAAACTTTTGCATAACTATTTTAGATGACTAAACCATTGATTTAAGAGTTGGATAGTTGCACTTTGAGGTAAATGGCCACCCACCATTCTAAACATAAATTATTAGTTTGCTATCCATTTTATTGATTTTTAAAGTATTGAATTCTAGTTCTATGAAGCTTTATTTTAAAGTATGAATAATTTGATCTTTGGACTTCTTCCCTTGATTTCACATTTATTATTTGAAAGTCTATTATGAAGTTTTGTCATTTAAATATATTGGAAATAATTACATATGCATTATCTATTTTTCTAAGTATGTAAGTTGTGTTTTAATGACTATAGGATCAAGCATGCTTTATTTATGCTATTATGCCGATATGATTTTATAATTTTTATGGGCCTTTGAATTCAGAAAGTTCAAAAATATGAATATGTATGTCTCCACTTTGTTTTTAGTGAGTGTTGGTTCCATGCTCAATTATCAGGAAAGTGTAGTTCATGACTCTTTCTACAGGGTATTATGTGATTCACAGTGCATTGTTCAGGACTAATCTTTCTAGATACTCTACCAATGGTGATTCTTAGTCTGTCTATGACATACTACACTAGTTAAAGTATAGTTAATATGAAACATGATGAATTACAGTAGTTAAAGTGTAGTTACTATCAATCTATGACATTACATATTACAGCTATTAAAGTGAGTTACAGTAATCGCCCACTCACTATGTTAAGAAATATCATATTTTGTTATTTGTTCTGAATTGCTTTATTTTGACTAATGATTTCTTGTATAAATTTTGCTTTTACTTTGTCATAGTTTATGATAGAGTTAATTGTATTTGCTTCTGAAACTTAAATGACCTTTTGATTTTATGAGAATGATTTTTTTATAAAATGAATATTTTGACTTATTTATATGTTTAATATATTTTATGATTAATATTTCGTTTATGATACTTCATATCATTTTTAGCTTTCGACTTGGGACTTTTGAACTTATGATATTTCTAATAAAATTATTTTCTACTCAACCCTTATGATATACTCCCTCTGTTTCACAAAAGCTGTCATCTTTACTATTCACAGCAATTAATTTATGATTTTATTTCTCATAAAATTTATCGTAAAAATATGAACTTTTTACATGAAAATGAAACTTTAAAGATTCTAGTTTTTAAATATCATTTTTTAGAATTTTTTTGAATTCATATTAATATAAATATATTTAAGTCAAACTTTAGTCAAAAAAGGCAAAAGGGCCAACTAATATGAAACGGAGGGAGTATATTTTATGAATTTTTATGTTTTACGAAATTGTGGACAACCCACCACTTGTTAGGAATTCAAGCTTACCCCCTCTTTTTCCAACTCACGTAGATAGCAAAAAATACAATGTCAACTAGTTAGAGATAATATGTATGAGGTTTTAAGTTGTAGTTGCAGCCACTTGATGCCAAATGACAACTATTAGTTTGAATTATAAATTGTGGTTATTAATATTTATTTGGAATATTTTTAGTCTTGAATGCTTGAGAGAATTTTATTTCTTCGAGTGTACGGTGTGTCATTGTCCTAAAACTCCTAAGATGGGTTTTGGGGTGTGACAGAAATGGTACTAGAGTATTAGATTCAATAATCTATGCGACCTAAGGTTTAGGTTATAGGACAATGCTTTTGTTTTTTTTTTTTATGAAAGGTCATTCTCATTAATTGTAGGACGTACAACATTTACTTCAGAAATATAGCACTGAGAAGTGAGGAACACTTGGCTCAACTATAGGCCTTACACATTTTTTAGTCCCCGTGATACTGTAAAATGAATAACCAAGATAGATCTAGTATTCAAACATACAGACTAAAAGAGATAGAATAAGAAGATAAACAGAAAAATAATCTAACACACTAACAAACCAATACTATATTGGATTAACATATCAACATATGGTTAAACTAATAAACTACCGTTTAAGCGCACAACATAGATGATAATTCAAATAGACCAAAACATAAATAAAAAAAACTGTCGCTCAATCCATTATTCAGAAATACCTCATTAACCTTGTCTTGTCGCTTTTCACACTTCATTTGATCCACTGACACCAAAATAAATCATTTGGATCTGTCGATCGTAGAGTGTTAGATGAACCAAATGATGTTCGTGCTCACGGTGATTAGAGTTTTGTGGAGAATGAGAAAAAAGAACTAGTGAAAAAAAAGAGATGAAGGTGATTGATTAGGTAGAACAATAACAATAAATACTGGTCAGGTTTAGATTGAAATCCAAATCTAGCCAGAAGCGCTGGGAAAAGAAGTGAAAGTCGATACAAAAGGAAAGGGGAGAGTGGCACTGCTGTAGGGTTTTGATATTCAATTTCCTATGCTTTTGTTGTAATTTGGGCAATAGTTTTAAATAGCCTTAGTTGCTCACTATCCTTTAGAAGAAACCATGACACCTATGGGTAGGTTTGAATTATTTATGATTGACTAACACAAGTAATATAGTTAGAGTACCTTCTCTTGCACTGGGAATATCTGTAGTTTAAGTATCAGAGTAGCACAGTGAAAGCTTGGTGGAGAATTAAATGATTACGAATCCTAACCTACTACAATGACAATATAAGGTGATTTATAGTATTAGAATATGGACCTAATGTGTGTGAAGGTGTTTGTAAGGAAATGAGTGATTGGAAATGGGAACATGAGCACGAGATGCATAGGGAGCATCTAATATTTATAGTTATTGATGATGTAAGTTTCAAGTATGAAACTTATTTTAAGGGAGGAAATATGTAATGATCCTAAAATTAAATTTAGTATATAAAACTGAGTATGGTACACATCCAAAATATTGAAGTTAAGTTTCAAGAACGAAACTTATTTGGGGGAGGAAGGATGCAACAACCCAAAAATTTTATTAAGTTAATTGTATAATCACCAAGTTAAAATAAAAAAATGAAAGAAAGAAAGAAGTATTAATTGAAGTTAGGCCAGCTATTAAAGGGTAGAAGAAAGATAATTATAAAAAATTAAAAGATAGAAGATAGAGATAAAACATAGAAACATGAAAAAGAAGGAAAGTAAAAAAGAAGAGAGAGTTTATGTTTTTGACAATAAATAGATTATATAAAGATTAAGCCAAAGTAGACAATAACCAATTTGGGAATGGTGAAGAAGAGAGAGTAGAGATATAATAAAGGAGCATTAAGGTATTATATATACCAGCAAGGAGAAAGAAAAACAATAAGATTTAATTTTTTACTTTTATGCATTTTGATTCTTTTCAATCAAAGAGAAAAAGCAAGGATTGAAGATCAAAACTAAACTTAGAATTTTTTTCTTCAAAGGGAGAAATTTTGGTAGTATTATTCTAGAACTCTCTTGTATATTTATGTAAAAAATGTTCCTATAAATCCAAAAAAAGATAATAGGATTACAATAGCTTTTTAATATTGGAAGAGATACTTAATAATTGAGAGTATTTAAAATGAATTATGGACAAGTTTGGTGAGGTTTTAGCCGACAGGAATTGGTATAACTATAGCATAAGTTCCTAAGGTTTGAAGTCCGTTGTAGATATATCCAATGCTTTAAATGTTACAAACTAGTCAGTGAGAAAAAATTAGATTGGCTTAATGATGACATCAGTCCCTAGGGCCTTCAACACTAGTTCAGCAAGTTCTTAAGTTCCAAATTTCATTTTTGTCACTGTCAGAGAATAATTTTGAGTTATTTCTTAAATTGGTTAGATTTTAATATAAAATTTTGCATAACTATTTTAGGTGACTAACTATTGTTTTTGGAGTTGAAAATTTGCGCTTTGAGGTAAGTGTCGTCCACCATTTTAAATTTAAATTATTATTTTTTATTCACTTTGTTGATTTTATAGTATTTGAATTATATTGAATTATAATTCGATGAAGCTTTATTTTAAAGTATGAACAATTTGATATTTGGATTTCTTCTCTTGATTTCACTTTTATTATTTGAAATTTTATTTTAAAGTTTTGTCATTTAAATATATTGGAAATAATTACATATGCATTATCTATATTTCTAAGTATATAAGTCATGTTTTAATGATTTTGGGATCAAGTTTGTTTTATTATGCTACAACACTGATATGATTTTATAATTTTGTTGGCCCTTTGAATTTAGAAAGTTTAAGAATATGAATATGTATGTTTTCACTCTATTTTAATGAGTGCTAGTTCTGTGCACAACTATTAAGAAAGTATAGTTCATGGCCCTTCTTACAGGGTATTATGTAAATATGATTCACAGTGCACAGTTCAGAACTAGTCCTTTTAAGAGCTCTACCGATGGCGATTCCTAGTCGGTCTGTGAAGTATATGGTAGTTAAAGTGTAGTTAATATGAAACATAATGAAGAACAATAGTTAAAGTGTAGTTGCTATGATATGACGTACTATAGCAGCTAAAATGTAGTCATAGTAGTCACCGCATTCACTATGTTAAGAAGTATCATGTTTTGCTATTTGTTCTGAACAACTCTACTTTTTTACTAATGATATCTTGTATGAATTTTACCTTCGCTTTGTCATATTTTATGATAGAGTTAATTGTATTTCCTTCTAATAATTAAATAGAGTACAACATTTTCTATCAAATGAATATTCTGACTTATTTATATGTTTATTATATTTCCTAATCAATATTTGTTTTACGATGCTTTAAATCATTTTTATTTTTCTTTGTGGGACTTTTAAACTTATGATATTTCAATAAGATTGTTTTCTACTAGATCCTTATATTATATATTTTATAAACTATTTTTATGCTTTACGGAATGGTGGATAACCCTGACACTTATTAGACATTTGTGATTATCCTCTCTTTTCCCACTCATGTAGATAACAAGAAATATAAGATTAACTGGTGAAAGAATGATTACAAGAACTCGATGTTTAAAATAGCATTACAGTGTGACTAATTGTACACCCTAAAGTTAGAGGTACTATGTACGAGGTTTTAAGTTATAGTTCCTCTGTCACACGATACTAAATAAAAAGCAATAAGTTTAAATTACAAATTATAGTTATTTAGATTTATTTGGAATATTTATAGTGTTGCATGTCAAGCCCCAGCCAAGGCGCACATATCGCTAGTCAAATGTGTCCTCTAAGGACATTAAAACCTATGTATCATATCTATACCAACCATGGTCTATGAATGTGCCTATCGCTCAGCCAAGGGTATTGTCCAATCATACATGTACAATCCTTAGGGCTAGGACACTAAAACGCACCCCAAGAATCTAAACAAGTAGGCCCATAACAGTTACTTGCTTCATAAGGCAAGATTTCAAATTAACTTTCATGTGATTACTTGTGTGCCCATCAAGTGTGCACCCACAATGCATGACAACCAATAAGTCCATTCCATTAGGATTTTGAAATCACATACTTTTACGTCTCATGCACAAGAAAGTTCGAAAGACGTTTAGTCATACATGGACTAGAAACCAAAAGTTCACATAGACTTCACACCATAGGGTTTAGCATCTAACATTATCATACACATATGTTTAGTAAGCCAACCAAGGCTATCTCTACAAGCTACACACTAAACTAGTGCACAACCAAGAGCATTCAAAATACTTAGTTCAACATTGTTGTCCTTTACATGCCATTGTACTTAGAAATACCCAAAAGCCCATGAGCACACATCCATGATTGTAGACTTGTTCCACAATCTACTCACAAGGCCTGCAAGCACTCAAACATGTGAGCTTACATTTACATAAGACTTGTACTTTGCTCTTAATGAGCTTTCTTTCAGTTTTTAGTACATACCTTAGTACAACCAAACACAACTTAACACAAAAGTTACTCAAGCTCAATTTCCTTTCCTGTAAACGCATAAATACGGGGCATGAGTTATATGCACAACTCTGTAAGGATTCACATAGCTCTTATGAACTTATTTAGTTAAGTCCGAAGACTTAACCTCCCATAAGCTAGCTCAACCTGTAGAAAAAGACATAAAGAGACGAAAACACAAATATACACATGTGTGTGTGTGTGTGTGTGTGCATGTATAACAACTAACTAACTAATAAAGGTCAGCAAGCACAAACAAAACACCAAAGCACGCAACCACACACCACACACAAGATTCTTGGTCTCGGCCAAACACAATACTAGCAAGTACACACCATATCACTTCGGATTCATACTTCCTCTGATCACCATTGCACATAGAGCTCCAGATTCATCCATAGGCTGGCCTACCTATGTTAAAATCTTAGTACTTGACTTTACTTAGCTAGCTAGCAAACATATCACGCATATACCCGAAGGTAGAACATAGCTGCAGCGTTCTAAGCTCATCTAGTTCAACACACCATCACTTAGAAGCCTAATGCTCACTTGAACATGGAACAATACCAAAATCAAGTAAAGTATAGCGAATCCTTACCAATTCTTATCCTTAGCTCGCCAACACTTGAATGCAAGAATTAAGCTTTCAATCCAAGCCTCTTTGGTCACCTATGGCCGAACACAACAAGTGTGAGCTTAACTCTTCAAGCTTGGCTTAAATCATCAAGAATTCACCACAGATCATCAAGAACCCGACACTCCTCCACCAAGAACACTAACTTTGACTTCAATTGGAAGTTTTGACCCGTTTAGACAACTGGCCAACTAGTGGTGCCATGCAAACATTAGTTAGATGCCACATGGCGTAAAAAATGGGCATAATGCTCAGTTCGGTTCAACGATTTTCTTGTATGGCGCCATGTGATCTTCCAATAATGTTTAGTGTCATTTGTAGTACCCGATTATATACGCAAATAAGCCCGTTAACTTTGTTTTACCCCATTAGCCTCTTATGCCACTAAACGTGCTCAACACATGCTCAGGTAAGCCTACCCTTGCTATTACCTCATGTATCTTTGAGGCCCACTAAGTTTAGTACTCATCTCTCAAATTTAATTGTGTTCTCCCTTCACTTCTAGCTTGAGTTCTATAATCAAAATAAGGGTTATGACATTGCATGCTCGAGAGAATTTTATTTTTTCAAGTGTACAATGTCACTGTCCTGAAACTCTTAAAGTGAATTTTGGGGTGTGACAGAAACAAACTTCTTTGCCCTCAAAAGGAAAACAAGCAATATTGAAAAGAACCCATGGGCTACATTTTGCACATATCTAATTCTAATTTTTCCCTGATGTTTAAAACTATGGTATGGGCACACATTGCTCATGAGCTCAATACTTTTTACAATTTCATATTCCAAGTTTGGGATTTTTTTTTCAGTAAATAGAAGAGAGAGGCTAATGAGGGGGTGCTATGGACTTAAACCCTAGGTCAAGGCTTTGGTTGGAAACCCAGAGTTCCCTCTCTACTTATTTTGCACACTCTCGACTGCTAACATCTTTTTTTAAATTGTCTAGTAATAGTTTTCCAATGCATTGAAACTATCTAACACTCCATCCATCTTGATTTGGTTTCAACATTGGCTATGGCATAAATTAAGGTGTGTGAAATTATTTGCATTTTTGACCTCATAAAATATTGAACCATCACTTTTTAAACTGTAGTTACTTGAAAATTTTATAAATTTGAGGGGTCACTTTGCAACTTTTCAACTTTAGTTTGGGATTTTGACTAAGAGTCTGTTGGAAATTCTCCACCACTGTCTAATTAGAGTTAACAAGTTCACTTATTACGTGGTTAACAAGTTCACTTGTTATGAGTTTTGGGCAAGTTTACTGGCTGACAGTGGACTTGACTAAATGCAAGACCACTGGCCTGTTTATGTTTCGCTTTCAGTTTCAGCACTAAAATCTTCTCCATGTAGTCCATGGAGGCAGCACGTTCTGTGGAGAAGGAAGACCAAGCTGGCATGTCACGATTAGAATAGATTTAAGTGCGATTAGATCTGCTTCCATTTCCAATTAGAAGATATTTAAGTGCGAGAGAAAATGCGTTTACTTGTATATATTTGGGTCAATTTTTGTATATATTTGGGCCATTTTTTATTCCCTTTTTCAACTACTTCTCTTAGGCTAGTATTATCTATTCACGTGTTGACGAAAGATCTGTGGCTCATTGACATGAGTCTAAACGTTTTTTGTGACCAAACAGAGTTCAAATGTTGGGTACGCTTGGAAATTGATCAGCCAAGTGGGAAAAGCTCTTTGGTTTGTAATAGCATTTGCATCCCATCCGTTGAGGTACTTCCTGATTAGTCCCCACAAGTCTGTATCTCAAATCACTCTAAATATCATATAATCCCAACTTTTGGGAAATGTTTCTCTGATTTGTAGCCAAAAAGTGGCCTTAGATGGGACGGGGCGTAGATTTAAATCTCTCTTATGACCTTCTCTTGTGTAAAGTTTCAGGTTAGAACCATGTTCCTTTCAAAAGGTCAACCTCAAAGTGAAACTATGCAATTCAAAGAACAACATTGCAGAAACCAATTCAGTCAAAAATTCAGCTTTGACCCTTTAGAAATCATTTCCTATCTAGTAAATACACTTCCTTCAGGTGATGTTACTGAGCCAATCCAACAAGCAAACAATTGCAGAAGGTTTCAAATAAAAACAAACATTTTGCTGCAGTTTTCAGTTGGAAACAGAAAGCTACTGAACTACAAGTCTTTCACTGCAGAATTTCTCTGTCCAGTACCAAAACCATAATTATTCTTACTTCTCGCTGTAAACAGGATCAATATCACATTCTAAGTGCTTAACAGGTTTGGAAGCTAATTAAACTAATAGAACACACTCAATATGTCCAACCACAAATAAGTAAGAAAATAGAATATGAAATTGCAATTCCCATGTATTCAAGTAATACAAACTAGTTGTATCACCAGATATAATGTAGCATAAACTCATTCATATTTCAGAAGTTCCAAGCTAGTTTTCTCATGCCAATTCATTATGAGAGACTTACGCACAAGTTTGATTACACACGCAAACACAGGATCTGGAGTTCAGCAACTCATGCCCAGAACTTCACTCCATTTTGCCAACCCTCCGAGAGAGTTCCATCAGACATTCCTTCACTAATCTGTCCACCCACTTCTTAATGCCACAGCAGCTATAACATGTATTTTAGCTACAGAAATCTTAGTTTCCCTTATATATTTGAACACATTAATCCTGTACAACTCAAACTGATCACACGCTGATGTATTGATTAACCTAAACTATACAATAACAACACATAATTTCCAACTGCAAAAACACACATCTATGTAATGTTCTAACCTGCAAAAACCTATCAGATAGAGGATGATTTTCATTGGAACTCAGGAATAGACATTACTATGATTCACTTAGCAGCAATAAATCCCAGCAAGCGAACATGTTGAAACAGAAACACAAACACAAAAGCAAGTGATACACACACTTAACAGATAGCTCCAGAAGGGAATCCCACACAATGGCCATGGTAGATGTTCCGGATACACCAACACAAAGCTAATGGAAAATACCACATAATGGCCATCAGAAAGTGTTCCAGTTACAGTTTTCCCTAATCACTTGCTTAGTTCCTAGACTATGTCTGCTCTTCAATTGGTTCCAGCTCAGAATCTCCCAATATCAGCCTCTTAGTAGCAGATATACACATGAATCACATAATCCCAGTCCTTCAATTACTTGATTACGCGTCCCCCTTCAGAAAGTCGATGATCCCTCAATTCACAATTGTGACATGGCCTTCAAAGTTTCTCTTTGAACAGGCACTGAATCAAAATAACAATGTAGTAACTAAATCCATGAATTCAGAAGAGAAACACATGTTCCTTAACAGAAACAATGGCTTCCTACCTCGTGTTCAGCCAAGCATTCTCTGTCTTGGCTATGAAGAAACCTCGCCTGCATGTGTAGCTCAAACCCT
Source organism: Aquilaria sinensis (assembly GCA_005392925.1). Lineage (NCBI taxonomy): Eukaryota > Viridiplantae > Streptophyta > Magnoliopsida > Malvales > Thymelaeaceae > Aquilaria > Aquilaria sinensis. The sequence goes on from SMDT01000797.1 coordinate 65,709, forward strand.
TAACAGACTAGAATTGCAGCTACTCCTCCAATTCTCTATAGTTGTTCCCTTAAACCCCTTAATTACAATTAATCTCTGAACTCTTGCATTCAGAAGCTACCATCCCAGACCAACATTGTTGTACCGTGGCAATGAGGAAGAAACCCTTACCTGTGAAACCTGAAACCAAATCTGAGACCAACGGCTGCTGCTCCTTCAATTTGTGGGGTTGACTCTCCCAATTTCATTATTTCTGAAAGTTAGAAACAACGAAGGCCCGTTTGGGAACAACCTTTATAATTAGTGTTAGAGTTTTTGATAATTTATTTAACGATTGAAATAAAAATGTTGAACCTAAAAGCTAAAAGTTATCATTAGATAGTTTTTTCAAAATGCTAATGCTAATCACTGAAACTTAAATCGAGCTGTTGGTTCAAGAAGCAGACATCGCACATGTAATAAGTGGGGTAAAACTCCAATCCAATCCCTCACCTTCTTAGTTATCTCCAATTGAATCTACTAACTTCTCTTCCGTTCACTTAAACCCCAAAATTCTTTGAAACAAGTTTTCCTCACATGTACAATCAATTCCTTGCTCTTTGTCAGTTAAATCCTTTATATTTCACTTTCATGATAAAGTTCTAATCTCCACATGACAACAACTCTAGCTTTTCTTTTAGAAATTTGTAACAAAAATCAATCTGCTTGGTAAATAGTCTTAATATTGGCCCACCCAATCATAAAATTTTGGTGTACTCTTAATTTCATTTCAAGGGCAAGCTTCAATTCTACAAACATTGATAGTAACCAAGGCATGATCTAATCGTTAAACATTGTGATCATTGAAAGGTCTAAAGGGTGAATCCAATTTTCTTGGGCTGTTCACAATCAGTCCACTTTAATTTCATGCAACTCTCAATTTGTGGCGCTGTAAAATCCTTGATTAAACCTAACAATTGAGCCCTTAATTCTTCTAACATAAATCCAATACATGAGTACAACCTATCATGGTTGACTTTAATAAGGTGACTAAAAAAAACCGGGGGTGACAATTTCCCATTCCTTAAAAAATTTGGTCCTCCAAATTTTCTTACCGCACAAGCAAAACCATATGAGCATTTACTTAGTTTCAATCGTCTGTAACTTCTTAACTGACTCATAATTGCTTTAGCTCTTTCAAATTTTTTAATAGTTGCTTTCAGTTAATAGCATTTTGAAACACCAAATGATTCACTATTTTGTTAGAGCTTTTATCACAATGCACTGCCCATGTTTTTCTTAGGCTTAAACACTTCATAATTTTATAGTAGTGATGCAAATAACGACTGTTAAAATTCACTCTTGATTGTTGGTTTAAACCAATCTATTTTATCAACTATTTGCACAAGATTAGTATTTCTCTATGTTAAACCTCAACTCCGTGACACAAAGGTGTTGCTCAACCTTGCCTTTAGAACCCACTCTAACCTCTAACTCAACTATGTTGATGAAGGGGCCACCATTAACATCATCTTCAACTATGCACTAGGGTCCCTCAGAGTACTAAGTCCTTCTTGTTACACCCATGAAGGTCTGTCTTTAGGATAGGAGGGGATGAAAACCCAACCTAGGGAACTATTGACCTATCTCTGATGTTGACAAGGGTTAGCCCAGAAACAAGGAAGGAAGTCTGGTACTATTAAATGGTAGACTTCTAGGCACCCTCACTCCTTATAATGCCCTGCTAGGCTGACACGCACAAGTACAGTTCCATATTCATTATGATACTCGATTGCTAACTTTGACCTTTAAAAGCTCATAAGGAGATCTAAGGCTATATGTACAGCAGGAGATGACAAAAAAGGCCTATGTTGCAATCCCCCGTAGTTTAGTTAGAAGTCTCCTACTCGCACTGTTAGCGAGCTTGGTCTCTGGGTAACCAACCACGAAGGACAAAGATGATCATAAGGAGGATCGTTAGCTAGATAAACTGGTAAGGCATGAGCAGCTTAGGTTCACTGTTTTGCCGGTTTAGATTGTCCATTTGGTTGGGGATATTTTGGTAGATTTTATATTTTAATGTTGTTTACTGTTAGGAAGTAAGTTTAAAGGATTAAATGTTATTGTGGTCCTATCCCTTTACTTTTTTGCTCCATTTTCATCCCTAACCTCCAATTTGTTCCACATAAGTCCCCATCCTAATTAATTTGTTCCATTTTTGTCCTTTTTTGGACAGAAATTATTATGATGGATGGAAAACTACAACATCTTCCTAAGATTGAGGGAAAACTACAAATTTTTCATTAACCTTATTCTTTTATCTTAATTAAGACCTTAACTTTTGCTTTATATGCTCAAACCATCATTTCTGGTAGAAAATGTTACCCATTTCAAATTTGTTATTGAAGAATATTCAAGCACAATTAATTGATAATAAAAGCATTACAACTAATCTATAACCTTTTTAGGAAATATAATGAACTTCAAAATGAATAATAATAATAATAATAATAGCAGTAATTGCGGTAGTAGTAACAGTAGTAGTAATAATAATAATAAAATAATAACAACAAATTTTCAAGGTCTAAAAGATAATTAAAGTGATTAATTAGATTCTTTCTAAAAAATATGATTAAGTAAATTGATACATGAATGGGCTTTGACCCATCAATTCAGAGTCCCACTAAATGCACACTTTTGAGCCCATGTGACAATAGACTAAAGGGTCTACTTCTAGAAAACTTAAAATGCATCCTTGAGAGATCCCTTGAATCACAATATATAATGATGACCATGCAATAGGAAGAATGGGCGGGTCTCATCCTTCTTTGCAGATTCCGCTAAAACTAGGCATGCTTAGTCAAAGGTACTTATATATACACATACAAGTCTTTTGAGACACTTCTCGAATTTGGATATAATGTATGTTATTGGAAGCTATTTTAGATTTTAATAAAATAAAGAAAATATTAACTTAAAAAATTAAATGGAACAATATTACATTTTAAAATTAGAAAATTTTCAGAATAAGTTTGTATCACTATAACACAGATGCAAAATCATGACTAAATGTCCAATCACATTTCAATCATGATATTAACCAAAAGCGACTACTTTGCTACTGCAGATGGCAGTCACATTTTTTTAAGTCACAATTTTTTCGTAACTAAATCTCGACTACTAAAAACAACCTTCAGTCAAGAATCAATCAAGAATATTATAAGCTGCTTTAAACCCTACGACTGACTACTTCAGTCGCTCTATTAGCAACAGTCACGGTTAGTCGCTATATTAGCACTTTTATCTTTTAAATAAAATACATTATTATTTAATATGATTATTATTCAATTGATATTATTTAATTTAATTGGTTATTTATTTCACTTGTTATTTAATTGATAGTTACATTAAATTGGAATGAATATTGACTTATTTTTATTATTAATAATAAAATATTCAAATAATGAAATTTAAATTTAAATAAAATACATTTGTATTAATAAGAAAGGCAACATACATACCCAAATATAAAATTCAAAAATCACAATTCAAAAATCATAATTCAAAAAATTTAAAACTTAGATTTAGAGGCGATGAGGTAGATGAGGCCGAGGCTGAGGCGAAGGAGAACAAGGGTGTGGCGAAGGAGCCTGAGGCAACGACCGTGAGGCCGAGCTGAGGCAGAGGAGACCAAGTGACAAGGGTAAGGTGGAGGAGATCGAGGCGATGACAACGAGGCCGAGGCTAAGGCGGAGGAGACCAGGTGACAGTGGATGGGGCAAGGTAGAGGCAGAAAAGACCGAGGCAACAGCGGCAAGGCCAAAAAGGTGACCGAGTTAGACGGTGGCAAGGCCAAGGTGGTGACTGCTAGGAGGCTAGAGAGGCGAGGTAGACGAGAAAGGAGAAAAACGGTGACACAGACAGCTGTGTGAGGTGAGAAACGGCCGAGGCGAATGACAACATAGATGAAGATGACAAACGGTGGACTCATAAGATGAACAGACGATGACGCAGATGGGTGTGGTAGACTAGCGGATGAAGATGAGAGTAAGATGAAAACAAGAAGGTTGAAAGAGATGAGAGTGAGAGATGAGGGTAAGGCTGTTGAGAGATGAAAATGGGATGAAGGTATATGAGGGTATATATGGTTTGGGTTAAGCTAGGTTTGGGTTTGGGTTTCGTTGTATGATATATGAGCTTTTTATGGGTATTTATGTATGATATATAGGCTTCTAATAAAAGATATGTAAATAATAATAATAATAATAATAATAATAATAATAATAATCATCATCATCATCATCATCATCATCATCATCATCATCATCATCATCATATATAATAATAATAATTATATTCCTAAACCCTAATTCTATACCTTAGACCCTAAACCCTAACTATCATTAACCCTAAACCCCAATTAAACCCTAAACCCTAATTCTATATTCCTAAACCCATAACATAATCTACCATTAACCTTAAACCCTAAATCCTGAATACAAATATCAACCCCTAAATTCCAAATTAATCCTAAAAAAAATCCTAGAACCCTAATATTGAATTAATTCAACACTCTAATCCTATCTAGCTAATTCCATATCCCTAAACATTAATTTCAAACCCTAAACCCTAAATAAAAATTTCAAACTCTAAATCTATATCCAATATCCTTAATCCCTTAAAAATCCTAAAACCTAATTCTATATCACTAAACCCTAAAAAAAATCTCAAACCGTAAACCTTAAAAAACTCCATATATATATATTTCTAAACTCTAAAAAAACTTCAAACCCGAAAAAACCCTAAACCCCTAGATCAATGCTGCACTCTAGCAGTTGTAACCCAAGTGTAGGTTATTGCAAGTAATAAAATCTCGGGAGTCCGAGTGTTGAACCATAGGAAAGTGAATTAAGAAATACAAATTACAGATTTTTAATAAAGGAGGTTTTTGTGAAAGGTGTGAACAAGTGTTGATTAAAATTTTAAATTTAAATAAAATAGATAAGGTTAGGGGATCAACTTTTAGTATATTGGTTATGATTAATTTTAACCCATCTTACCACTCAATTGGTATCCACATATAAAGGAGGTCCCAATCAGGGAATTTAGTTAGTATTAACTTCATTGATCTTAAAACGCCAACACTTGCTAATGGGTTCAAGTATCCATCATGCTAACCTTTGTCGACAATAACTTAAGATTTCAATATAGTTGGCAGAACCGTGTTCTATAGAGGGAATCAAGTAGCTTTTGTGCCAATGATTGACTATGATGAACCAAGACTCCCACTTAACAAGGAGGGAAGTTAAATAGATTAAGGAAGAAAATACCGTTAACGTTGTGATCCATTCAAATTAATCATAACCTCTATACCAAAAGCTTCACCCTTTCGCCTTAGCAAAAAGAAGATTAGTTAGCCATGATAAAAGTAAACAACACGTAGAAAGATAAAGTGAACATAGATTGAAAGATCAAAGAAAAAACAAGAATAAGAACGAGAAATTACTTGGACAGAGCTTCGGTATTGAAAACAAGAACAAGAACAAAGAAGAAAAGCTAAAGATGATACAAGAACATAAAGGAGGTCTAAGAAATGGCATGAATTCATCCCTCCCCCCAAGATACCTATTTATAGAGTTTTAGGGTTGGTGAAATAGTAAATGGTAGGCTAGAATAGTCAAGGTAGGTAAATACAAATTAATAAAGACGGGCTACAACTTCTTTTAATTTTTTTACCATCATAAAAGCTGAATCAGCTCTTCCTCAAAGCACAGAACTTGTGGATCTCTTCTTTAGCTTCAAATAGATAGCTTGCTTATTCAAATCGGACATCCATAGCTCAAGTTATGATTTTTCTACCGAAACTGCTCTTCAGCACATGAAAGAACAAATGGTCTCATCTATAATCAGATTTTGGCAATAAAAATGATCAAATTAGTTTGCAGAATGAAGCGGAGTTGAAGATTTATGTGTTGGCTTTCAGATGAATTTGAAATCATTCAATTCCAACGTTTATAGCTCTAGATATGATTTTTCTCGTGAAGGGTCGTCAAGTGATTATTTCACCTACATAAAAAAAATTATTTAATATATATATTTTAATATTAATGAATAGTAAACCACATATGTACAGTAAATACGCATATGAACAGTAAAATATGTATATGAACAGTGAATAGTGACTATGAATAGTGGAAAAATACTCAAAATATATAAATTAATCATACTCAAAATATATAATGATAATTTAAACCTTCAATAGCTATACACTTATGAGTATTCATCAATCAACTTAGTCACTAAAAGGGCGACTGCAGTTAAAATGCTCACCTAAAAAATTGACTGAAGTGTGATTGCAGTCAAATCTAAGAAAATTTACCGACTGAAAGGTGATTGCAAAGTGGGCAACTGAAACATTTAGTCGCTTAGCAGTCACAACAAAACGAACACCTTTTTTATTCCAACTAGTGGTGGCCGGTGGGTCGACCTGGCTTGGCTGGGCTTGTGTTGCATTTCTTGGACCCAGGCATGACTTGCGTTAAAGTGAGTTGGGCTTAGGCCGGGTCCAACCCAAGCCTAGGCTGAGCCGGGGTGGGTCCGAGCTGGGTAAAGTTTTCTTGATTATTGAAAAATATTTTTTAATATGTTTTCAAATGTTTTCTGAGAGTAATTTTATGAAATATATTTATATTTGAGGAGAAACATCATTGCCGGTGTAAATTTTATTAATGAAAAAGCCAAACGGCACTTACATAATTTGGAGCGTGTCTTACACTTAAAAATGGCAAAATGTTCCAAGAAAAAAAATGAGAAGGTAAAATATAATATTTGTGCTTAACAGTATAGTCATATTGATTACAATCTTTAAATTGTAATGAAAACCTACAATCTACTATTATAGGTCATCATCAGAAGGGGCCTCATCATCCGAGCTTTTCATGTCTTGTTTCTTTAGAGCAGCAATGACCTAATCCTGGCTGCAGACACAAACCTCAATAACCTCAGGTATGAGCTTTGCCTGTTTCTCCAAGATGACTCATTTTCCCACACTAAAGGCAACTTCAGAGGTGACGGTAGAGATCGGAACTGCTAAAATCTCTTACGCCAATATGAACAAGGTTAGGAATATTCCTTTTTTATTTTTCCACCACTCAAGAATTTGTTCCTTATTATTTTCAAATGAAATGCACAGGTAATCATCCCATTTTACCAATCCCAAGTTTGTGGGTCTCGGTTGTTTGAGGGTATTTACCACTGGGTTGAACCTTGATGACGATGGGGAGATGGAATGTCAGGCGGGTGTTGGATCGGATGACCTAATCAGAATGCTTAACTGAGTAGAGTTTGTATAACTCTCTCAAATTATGGTCAGCTTCAGCAAATAATAGCAAGTGCAAAAACTTGTGCTGACCTAAATATGTATGATAGTATGCTTCTAATAATTGCAGACAACCCATGATTTTGACATTGGGATCCAGTGCATATGCAACTAGATAAAATTGTGGGATCTGTTAAAAATAATCAAGCTATTTCTTTTGCAATGTTTCAACAGTTGGTTGCAAAAACTCATCATCCTTGTATTGGTGGAAAACATAGACAATGCTTACAAAATATAACATTGCTTGGTGCACAGTTGGGTAATAAATATCAGAGAAAAAGTTTGTTGGCTTGCAAAAATATTTAAGCAACTTAACTAATTTAAAACATTTTCCCAAATCTTGTCCGTTAGCCTGTCCCCTTGTATTTTTAAGTTCACAAATCGAGTCAAAAGATTTGCCCATGGTTGGACATCATTTAACATTTCAAACGTTAAGTTTTATCGAGTGGGGTAATTAATTTTAAACATTTTCCAAAAAAAAAAATTACCCCATTTTCAATATAAAACATTTTAAATTCACAAGCCAATTTGTTTCTTGTTTTAGCAAAAAATAAAGTATTCTGAATTGGCTCGATTTTATGTTATAGTTGTTGTAAACAATTTTGAACACATAAATTTAAAATGTGACATAAGTAATGAATCTGAAAAAAAATTTCATCAAGCAGTGGTTTTATTTCTTTTATCAATTCTCGCCTTTGAATCATTTTTTGAAGCATTGTCAAAAGAAATGGATAAAACTTTATCGAAAATAAAAAATTCTCACAGACTTTTAATAATAAAGTTGAAAATGTTCTAACTCATATGATCAGATTCCATACATTTAAAAGCAATGATTCATTTTTTAATAACACAATCATTATCTATCCAATGAGTAGTGATACAATAGTAATTTTTTAGTATTAGAAATGTCCATATATCATATGTAAATAACAGACAATGATCAATAAAAAAAAAATATGCTTGCAAATCACTTCTCCTAGCTTCATACAATTTAAAGCTTTCTTTTATAGCCGTTTGTCTAGACATTTTTTTATAAGCAGAATTTAGATTTTCTTGGAAAAATCTTTCTAAGTATTCATTCTCAACTTGTCTAAACGGTTTTTCCATAATCATCATCCAATTAATTAGACTTTGCCTAGCAGTTTTTGGATTATATCGGAAAATACCTGGACCACCGGAGCTCCCAACGCCTGTCAATTGTATTTTTCCACTGGATGTGCCGCCGATATCTCCATGGACTTGCTTAAATACCACGTGAGGGTACCCGTCCTAGAGTTCAACTTGTGTGTGAATTTGTTGTCACAGTGTTTGCACTTGGCATACCTCATGTCACCTTCCTAAACTTGCTCAAAAAACATCCAAATAGAAGCCTTCAAATTCTCGCTCTAGACTTGCAACCACTAGATTTGCTCGCTTTGTGGCGTCGGTTGAGACCGTTCGGCGTCGACTTGGGTTGGTGGAATTTCCTCGACATCATCATCAGAAAGTTGATCATTAAGGCCTAGGTCGTACGCCACCATGTCGAAGTTGGGATCGTTGTTGGCAACTTTTTGTGTGTAGAGGTCTCAATTTTTGTGAAACAAGCGTCCTCGCAAAAATGAACCGACCTCGGTGTTAGATAAGGAAAAGACAACACCTTTGCCTTTGCCGAAGTTCTTCCCTCGTGAAGCTATTATTGGAAGAAAATAATTGAAAAGATAGAGAGATGATTAGGAGGAAATTAAGAAAATATCAGTGAAAGATTAAGAAACTTAGAGAGAGCAAAGAGAATGAAAGAATATTGTAAGAGGTTGAAGAAGAGAGGACTAGTGTGAGGAAACGTGGGGAGGAGGCTAAGTATTTATAGGAGAAGGAAAAAATATGTTTTACCTAAAAAGCCATAAAAAACTAGTTGTCAATGGCTGTTAGGTGAGGGTAAAAAAGTTTGGGGCCAAAATAAACATTCTGGAGCCATTAGAGGGGCAATCTGGCATTTTGTCTTTTTGTTTTTTTAAATTTCTCAAACTGCCAGTCGACCCGGCCCAGGCCCGACCCGGCATAGCCATGTCATAGGTCGGTCTAGTCCAGTCTGAGTTGACTGCTTATTTGGTCCGAGCTGTGTTGATTTGGGCTTCCCTTATCTTCTAGGCTCATATTCACCTCGCCAAGTTCCGAGCCTACTTCATATAGGGCTGAGCCCGAGTTTGACCGTGCCGGGCCAAGTTTGACCAGAGTTGAGTCCGGATCAATTTAGCCCGTTGGCCACCATTAATTCCAATGATTAGCAACTATCATGTTTAACGACTGACTTTCAATCACCATTTTCAGTACTAATTTTGCATTTATATTGTAATGTCTTTAAAGAATTTTTGTAGAATGATGTTAAATTTGAAAAATAGAAAAACTATAGAAATTTAGGCCTTGTTTAGTTCAAGAGAATTTTCCAATTTTTTTGAAAAATTTTCTGAAAATTAGAAAATGAAAAGAAAACATGTGTAGTTAACTAATTTTCTTTTTCAGTTTTCTTGGAAAATCATTTTCCATTACATAAAGATTTGGAAAATAATGATTTTGTTGTTTTCCTAATTTTTCAATAGTTTCTCACGCGACTCTCTTTCGCATTTTTTCCTCACCAGCTTCTCAAACTTCTGCCCAACCAATCTCTCTCACTCGACCAACCTCCCTTACCGCTATTGCTAAACAATGTCTCTATCACCATCACCATCGACCAACCTCCTCATTTATGCTGCCCAACCAGCATCGTGGAACTCCTCTACTGCCTTAACTTCTCTATCTTTCTTGGCTTCTTTGGTTTCACAGATCCCTAAATCCCTTCCTCTCTCATTCAGTTAGGGCAACTAAGTTGGCCTCGAGGCATGAATTGATCCATTGGAAGCAACAACAGTGGAATCGGAGCTATTCACTTTAGAATATGGAGACGACGGTGTAGATGTAGGGGATAGAAAAGATGGGAGTCCAAGAGACAGAAAGCAAAAAGCTAGGGGTAGGGTCTAGATTTTTTTGTTAAGCTGATAAACTTGTCAAAATCTGCAATGATTTATCGGTCATAAACTTTATTTCAACGTTCAATTGAGGCACTAAACTGTTTTCAATGTTGTGTGCATATACTTTAATTGTTTTAAAACTACTAAACATGTTTTCTAAAAAATACTTTAGAAAATTGTACATAGGAAATGGAAAAAGATATCAGAAAATGAAAATGAAAATTTTTTTTACATCCAAATGCACTCTTAATGTTTTGCAACCCAAAAAATGATAAAAGAACAATAAAATTGTATTTCGGGCAACCCTATTTTATGATTATAATTTATTCAAAACTAAGATTTATTTTTGGTATAATCTTGCTCTCATAAAATTTGAGTTTTGAAGTATTAAAAAGATGTTGTGTGTAAAATTTAATATTTTAAAGGGTTATATGCAGCAATTTAAAACCTTTATAAGGGCATAAGCAGCCAAATTAATTAAAAAGTAACCGAAATGATAAGATCTTGTTTTAATAGTTGATAGTCATTGGACCATCAAATTTCTTTCTTTTTTTTTCAAACAATGGACCCATCAAATTTCTCCACCTATAACTTTATTGTTGACATGGTGGACAAGCTCTTTTACTTAGAAATTTAAATGTAAAAGCTCTTATATCAATTATTGTGATGTGGGTTTGATTAATTTAAGGTCAAAAAACATAATGAAACAAAGACAAACAAAAACTTATGTATTTCAATCAAGAGGGCTTGTGTCCATGGCAGTGGAAATAGAATTATTCCACCATGATAAAACAATTATCCAATAGTTTCTCAGAATTTTTTACAACTCTTAACTCAAAATTACATCCAACAATGAGAAAATTTTTCCACAACAAAACTAATTATAAAGCTTTATTAACTCTCTTCGTGTCTCTCAAGCTCTTGATTCTTTGTGGATCTTTTCATGGATGAATTTCTCTTGTCTTCAATCAAACCTATTTATAGGCGTACGAGAGGGAGAGGAAAATGATTGCTTCACTTTGAGAGTCAAAGTTGTATCGCTTTGTCAACAACTGGTGGCATGTTAACTAGGGACGGGTTTGGACCTCCTCTTTTGTGGAGCTCTGGTCCGACCTACTTTAGTGGATTGGATCTCATGATCATTCATGTAACGACCCAAGTCCAGAACCGGTCAACGGAACACCTGCCCACACCACATGAGCTATCCTTTAGAAAAGGATAAGCGTTAGGTACTTAGGAATGAACTTTCAATATAAGGAAGTTCCCCCATCCCATACCAGCGGACACAACCACATACTTTGAACCAAACCTGCTCTGATACCATTTGTAACGACCCAAGTCTAGAACCGGTCAACGGAACACCTGCCCACACCACATGGGCTATCCTTTGGAAAGGATAAGGAGCCTATATATCCACATAAGGCTTCCCACAATTCACCTATGTGGGACATGGGGGTGTTACAAACTCCCCCCTTATGTACCCAACGTCCCCGTTGGGGTTAATCGGATTACTTGGTTCCTCAGACCAAGTAACCTTTCTAATCGGACTACTTAGGCCCTGGCCAAGTAGCCTCTCGAATCCAGGATCAGTCCCGGTAGACGATGCATGTGCATACCCACTATGTCACACCATCGTGATCCTGGGTCGGCTTTGATACCATCTGTAACGACCCAAGTCCAGAACTGGTCAACGGAACACCTGCCCACACCACATCGGCTATCCTTTGGAAAAGGATAAGCGCTAGGTGCTTAGGTTCTGGAATTGGAGCCTATATATCCACATAAGGCTTCCCACAATTCACCCATGTGGGACATGGGGGTGTTACAATTCATTTCATCCATGGAGCAATGGTGGAACATTTAATGGTGCGAGTGGATCCGCTCCATGTCCATTCTTGCGGATGATGACAAAACCAAAATATGTTAAAATTTGAAAAAAGAAAAAAAAAGGTGAAAGAAGGCTGCTGCTTGCATAATAAACGATTCAACACTAAAGTTAAAAGTTTCTACTTCAATGATGCAAGTTAGTATTGGAATTGGTTGTTTACTTTATGAAAAGTTGATTATCAAATTCCAGGCTTCCAATGAATCGGCCCTAAATACTCTTGCTCTCCTGAATTATTATCACTAAGACAAATAATTCCCTCAATTATGAATTGTTACAACTTAGTCCTCTAATTAGTAAAGATCAAACAATTTAGTTCCTGTTTAACGGCAGCTCAAGTCTCCGCCATGCCTAAATACCTCCCGCTCTCCTGAAATGTTCCACTGAAATAGATAACTATTTAGACAGATGACCCCTTCAACTATGACTCATTAAAAGCCTAGTTATTACTTTTTCATATTTTACCTATCATATGTTTTTGAATATTTATTTATGTTTATTTACTTATAAAAATTTATATTTTATTTTAAAAATTATATGCATAAAAAAATATTCACTCTATCCTAAATTTTTTTTGCACCATTGACCTTTCAGCAATTAATCTAAGATTTTTTATTTTCAATATTTTAGTATGTAAATGAAAAACCTTTCTATATGAATGGTAAATCAAGACCTATAGTTTCTAAATATATTTTTAATTTTTTTTAACAAATAATAATATAAATAAATTTAAGTCAAACTAGTGAGAAAGTTAAATCGAGTAAAGAAAGTTGGATGGGGGAGGTTTTTTTATTATACTTGACTTTAGCATCTCCTAAAAATTAAATTTAAATAAAATAGTAAATTTATTTTTAATTAATTCATAATATTACTTTTACTAGATATAAATATTGAATTATACTAATATTTACATATGTTTTTTAGTTATTAACTATTTCTTACCGATTTTGTCTTAATTAATTGTTTCTTGCATACACAACCACTTTGACTTGTCATGATTAAGTAAAAACAAAAAAATTTATAGAAGGGATATACCTACAAATATAAAAAAATTATTTAACAAATATAACTCTATAACTAAACTAAAATATTAATTTTTTTTTATTACAAGTCTTATTGGACTTAGAGAGAATAAGTTAAGATAAGATTCAAATTCAACACCTATGTACCAAAAAATAAATAAAAATTTACCCAAAAGAATAAAAATATAAATTAAAATACATAATTATAATTTATCTCATCCACTTCTTCTCTTCTTCCTTTTAGTGGTTGCCTAAGCAGCTCAATGAATACTATAGAGAGACATCATAGGTAGCTTCATCAAGTGATTCATTGTCTAAAATTGTCACCCTCCAGCATAGATTGTGCAAGTGCACGTCGCGTCATTGTTATCAAAAAAATATTATCTCTTCCTTGTTGATAGACACGATGGAGATTAGATTAGACCGGATGGAGGTCTAGGCTGATGATGGTGGTGGATGGAGAATGACACATGATAGTTAAACTACTTAGGGTTCCAGATTAGACGACAGACACCTTTGATCATCAGCCAACTTCGGTCACCTGTTTACAAAGACTGATGGCTAGACAACCATTGTGACATCATCTCCTCAGGAGCGAGCGAGAGCAGCCAACCGCTTCACGCCACAACCGTCCCCTCTTCAAAACACATCATCCATTCCATCTAATATATTCCTCACAGAGTACATGAGACAAATCCAAGTAATTAATTAACATTTCTCGGTTACCATTTTTTTTTTCTTTTTCTGGTTAATCACTTGATTAATTTCTTGTTCTGCAATTTCAGCAAAAGTAGAGGTGGTCTTTGGCTGATGCCTTGGAGAATCATGTAGACCAACCCCAAGCTTCATCCAAGAACTCCGTCACCATCTGTTACTTGATTGCTTCACCCCTTGATTACGATCAACAATATGTTTCTTACTGTGTATAAAATTAAATGAAATAAATATAATATTTAAAAAGAAAATGAATAGTAAAGACCAATCCTCTTCTAGCCGTTTTACCAACACAGCTTTGTGTTCTCCTTCGATTTGCTCTTCTGCCTCCTTTCCCTCTTTGTGTGTGTAAGTATTATTCGTCTCTCTCACACACTTTCCCACCCTAACAAAGGCCGAATCGAATTAGCTCGACGAAGGTGAAGCACAGTTATGCGGATCAAGAAGAATGACTGCTATTTTTTGGTATATCTGTAATGATGGAGGATGAATTGATTGTGAGGTGGGCAGCCATGGAAGAACCCCAATGGGGGCTAGCTAGCGTGGTTTGATTTGAAGCTAAGAGGTGGTGCTTGTGATGGAGGATAGTGGAATTGAAGGACGGTTTTGTCTTTGGATTCTAATCAGCAACTCGCTTCCATTGGATTCAATTTCAGCAAAAGTACAGGTGGTCTTTGGCTGATGACGGAGTTCGATTGTGTATGTGCAGATTTGATTTGTTAATGTGCCTGTAATCTGCACAAAATCCTTGATTAGGGAATATATATTCCTGAGCATATTTGAGGTGGAGTGCTCTATGCCCTCTAATGCCAAACACCCAATGCTTATCGTTCTCCTTAATGAGTTTATGTTTACATGTTAGAAACAGCAAACAAGCTCATGCACACGCACACACACACAAAACAACCCTCTGTACAGACTAATATAGTTCAAAAGAGGCGGGGTATTGGGGGAAGGTGATTCAGTAATAGCTTATGGAAGAATATGTCGTCTCGAGCCATAGACAATGGCTGCATCCTCTTTAAGCTATGAAATCTTCAAGCTGCGTCACCGGCCACCAACACTTGTTTTGACAGGGAAAAAGTTTTATCAGTATAAGGGCATGTTTGTAACCGAACATAATTGAAATAGCTTTGGATGGAGACATTTGCTTGGTTGTATTACCTGAGGGGTTTTGAGGATTGAAAATCTGCTTCCTTCCATATTTTCCAGCTCCAACAAGTTTGTCCCTGACCACATTGAGCTGAGCTACAACATCGATGATGCTCATCCGCTGTTGGGGAAGCTCGGATGAACAAGCAAGTCCAATTCCGAGTACTGTTGTCAAGCATTCCTGAACCTGTTGAAATTTCTTGTTGTTCCTCCTCACGTTAGCCTGCTCTTGGTACTCGGAAAGAAGAGAGGGGTCAACAATTTCAACCGCCCGGTCAGGCAAAGCTCCATTGACAAAGTTATGAAGGTTCAGACCATCTACAAATATGCTTTCAGTGGGTCTTTTTCTTTTGAAAATCTCCAACAAGAGTATGCCGTAGCTGTAGACATCACCATGTGTTGATACCTCACTTCCCATCCCATACTCTGCAATTACAAGTTCTCAAGTGTCATCATAATTATCCCTCGCAATTCTTTCTATGCTTGATTATTTTAAAACAAGGTTTTTGTTACTGAGATAGGAACTAGGTTCATTTTATATCTCACCAACATATTGTCTTCATCTTACAGCACATTTTAGTTTCCAAATTCCTCCAAGTTTTGATGCAAACAAAGCAGAAGAGAAATAAACAAGAAAGAGAGAGGGATAGTTACCAGGAGCAGCATAACCAACTGTTCCCTTTACCGCAACGGAGCTTGAATAATTTTCAGAGGAGTTCTGGGGAGATTCTGAGAGTATTCTCACAAGGCCAAAGTCGCCTACATGTGCTGTCATGTCATCATCAAGGAGGACATTGCTGGGCTTGATATCACAATGGACTATTGGTGTTTCACAATCATGGTGGAGGTAATCTAACGCACAAGCAACATCGATGGCTATGCTCAACCCCTGAAGAAGGCTTAAATTCCTGGGAATAACATTCAACTCATTGGGCTCACCATCAGTATGCAACCACTCTTCTAAACTTCCATTTCTCATGAATTCATAAACCAAGGCCTTGAAATCATTTCCTTGATTGTCTACACCAGAACAAACTGTCAGTATCTTTAGAAGGTTTCGGTGTCTGATGTTCCTGAGTGCCTCACACTCAGCTAGGAAGCTCTTGGAAGCACCACTGCGAAGGAGATCGAGGACTTTGACAGCAACAACCCTCCTTCCTTGGTCAAGTAATCCTTTATAAACTGAACCGAAGCTGCCAACACCAATCAGATTAGCTGGGGAAAATCCATCAGTAGCATTTAGAAGACTATGGTATGATAATTCCATAAACAGATTATCAGCTTGGCTTGATGATGTAAATTTTCTTTTGTGCTTTAACCAACAAACAAGTAGAGAACTCATCAAAGCCACTCCTAGGACCGAAAAAAGTATAGGCAGAAATAACTTCAAAGCTTTAAGTTTCTTCTTATTAGATACTTTGATGTTGCATCTAGGGAGATGGAACCCGGGTATGCCCCCACAAAGCTTCTTGTTTCCCATAACTGAAGTTGCACTTGTGTTTGTGAAGATTCCTTCTGAAGGTACCTCTCCTTCAAAATCATTGTTGGACAAATCCAAAAGCTGCAAGAAGTCAAATTCTAGAAAAAATCTAGGGATTTCACAAGTAAGATTGTTTCGGGAAAGATCTAACACTTGAATACCTCTTAATGAACTCAAGGAAGAAGGGATATTTCCTCTGAAAAAGTTCCCACTGATGTCTATGACTTCAAGACGCACACAGCTACCAATACTACCTGGTATTTCACCTGATAGTAAGTTCTCAGCAACACCAAGAGTTCCAAGATTTGTCAAACTTTTCACTTCCATAGGAAGGGGTCCATTTAAGCGGTTTCTAGACAAGTCTAAAACAATGGACAAGGATGTGAGGTTGAATATTTGTGGAGGTATCTGGCCACTAAGATTGTTTCTAGCAAGGTCCAGATATATCAAACTAGTGCAGGTAGCAAGACTTGGAGGTATATTTCCTTGAAGATTGTTCTGTCGCAAGGATAACTCAGTTAACATTTTTAGGTTTCCAAAAGAAGGGGGAATGCTCCCAGAAAGATCGTTCCGTTGTAAAGTTAATCGGCTGAGATTTCGAAGCCTCCCAATACCATATGGAATTTCACCTGAGAATAGATTGTCTTGCAGCTCTAAAAACTCCAAGTTGACAAGATTTTCAAAAACAGAAGAAATCTTTCCTGATACTTTGGTTTGAGTGAGAGTGAAGACTGTAACACTGGTTGATAGGTTGGCGACACACTCTGGTAATTCACCTCCAAAGTTGTTATGATTCATAGCCAGAACCTGTAGACTGGTGGCATTGGTCAAAGAGCAAAGAAAACTCAAATCATTTGCTGCCCCATTACCGAACTGGTTTTCGGCTATGTTAAACCACTGTAGCTTACTCAAATTCCCAAAATCTGGCAGGTCTCCAGTGAGTTTGTTTAGTGCAAGTTCGAGTTGTAAGAGATTCAAGGAGTTGGATAATGAGTTCGGAATCCTTCCTGTGATCCTGTTACTACTGATGGCAAGAACTTCAAGTTTTGGTAGAGTGGTTCCCAAGTCCGAGGGGAGGGTTCCTTGAATCCTGTTTGTACCAACATCAAGAATTCTCATGTGTGAGAGATTGAAAGCGGAGGGGGGAATTACGCCAGAACAATGATTTTCTGCTATTGAGAAGAAGGTTAAGTTTTTCAGATGACCAATAGCTTCAGGGATATCTCCAGTGAAGTTATTTTGAGCTAGGGAAAGAATCTCAAGATTAGATAAATTCCCTAAAGAAGAGGGAATGCTTCCCTGCAAACCATTGTGGTAGAGATAAGCATCTTTCAACTTTGTCAAATCACCTAGTGTTGGCGGGATTTCTCCAGTGAGTAGATTTTGTGAAATGTTCAGGTAACCCAGACTAGAACAGCCAGAGATATTAATCGGAATTACACCTACAAAGGAATTGCTGGACAGTTGAAGGGTTTCCAATCTTCTTAAACGTCCAACTTGATGAGGAATTTGACCACCCAAACTGTTGCCTTGAAGATCTAACACCTTGAGAAAGCTCAAGTTTCCTATATACGGTGAGATAGATCCTGCAAGACGTAATGACCTCAGTTCCAACTTTGTCACTCTCTGATGCCTTTTTCCACAAGTAACACCATACCATTCACAGAAATGGCTGGTTGCATTCCAAAGCTGGTTAATCTCGATCATCTCACCTGTTAGCTTAGCCTTGAGTTCAAGCAAAGCTAGTCGATCAGTTTCATTACCACCTGCGGCAGCTGCTGCAACTCTTGTTGAGTCAGCAATTAGCAGGCTCAAGCAAGCAACCACAAAGAGACAAACATAGAATGGATCCCGAAAGAACCCCATCGACGGAAAAAGAAAGGCAAAGAAATGAACAAAGCTCTGGTTTGCTAAAAGTATAGCAGAACTTAGTTTGGGATTTTGATTATGCGTCTGTGTTGGAAATTCTCCACCAGTGTTAAATTAGTGTAGTTAACAAGTTCACTTGCGTGGTTGTCAGAGTGACAGGACTAGAGACGTGGGACGCACGTTGTCCTTTGCGTTTGAATTGGTCAAGTTTACTTGCCGACAGTGGACTTGACAAAATGCAAGACGACCGGCTAGTTTATGTTTCACTTTTAGTTTCAGCACTAAATTCTTCTCCATGAAGTCTATGAAGGGACCACGTTCTGTGGAAAAAACATTTTCAATGCGAGAGAAAATGCTTTTACTTGGGTGCAAATTTTTTTTTTCTTTTTAACAAGTTCTTTTAGGCTTGTATAATATATTCACGTGTCGAGGGACGATTTGTTGGCTCATTGACATGATTCTAAACATTTTTTGTGACCGAACAGAGTTCAGGTTCTGGATGCTTGAAAATTGATCAGCCAAGTAGGAAAAGTTTTATGATTTGTAATAGCGTTTGCATCCCTTCCGTTGAGGCACGTCCTAACTCCCCACAAGTCTGTATCTCAAATCACTCTAAATATCATAGAATCCCAACTTTTGGGAAATGTTTCTCTGATTTGTAGCCAAAAAGTGGCCTTAAAGGGGACGGGGTGTAGATTTAAATCTCTCTTATGGCCTTCTCTTTGTATTATATTCATAATATCAATACATATCTATATCTATCCTATATGTAAAAAGTATGAAGGTGCTAAAATGTCGATTGATCTTTTTATCCTTACATGGTAGGTTCTTTTGTCACACCCTACAATGAAAAATTAATGCTATGGCAACCCAAATCGACAATCTGAACCTCTTCCATCACTTGTACAAGGCAATTACAGGTCAGATTACAGTGCTTTTATGAAGCTTGTTCACTTTGCATTGCGTGTATGGTAACCAAACTGATCTTCACAAGTCAAACTTTGTCATCATACTTGGAATCAGACCTTAAGAATTCTGTCGCATTTGTGTTTCAAGCTGTCTAGAAAACCAGCTTCTGTTCTTTCAAAGCCAGGTGTAAACCAAAACTGAGAGCTGTTATAAACTATAATGTCTACTTTTCTAAGACGGATTACAAAGCTTACACAAAGTCACACCAAGAATCTTAAGTAATTACTTACAGCAGTTATGAGGTCACGTGGTCAGAATGCTGATTTGAGCTTCAAAACCCAGATTAAAGAGCCCAAGCATATTTCTTTTTTAGTTTTGAACATGTGTGTAAAGTTTCAGGTCAAAACCATGTTTCTTTCAAAAGGTCAACCTCAAAGTCAAACTATGCAAGTTGAAGAACAACACTGCAGAAACCGGTTCTATCAAAAATTCAGCTTTGACCCTTTAGAAACCATTTCCTGTCTAGTAAATACACTTCCTGCCGGTGATGTTACTGAGCCAATCCAACAAGCAAATAATTGCAGAAGGTTTCAAATAAAAACCAACATTTGCCGCAGTTTTCTGTTGGAAACAGAAAGCTACCGAACTACAAGTTTTCTTAAGCCAATTCCTTATGAGAGACTTATACACAAGTTTGGTTACACACACGAACACAGGATCTGGAGTTCAGCAACTCATGCCCAGAACTTCACTCCATTTCACCACGCATCCAAGAAAGTTCCATCAGACATTCCTTCAGTAATCTGTCCAGCCGCTTCTTAATGCCACAACAGCTATAACACGTATTTCAGCCACAGAAATCTTAGTTTCCCTTATATCTCTGAACACATTACTGATACACAACTCAAACTGATCATAGGCTGATGTATTGATTAACCTGGAATATACAATAACAGCACATAACTTCCAAAAGCAGTAACATACATATATGTAACGTTATTGTTGGCTCAAGTGCAACCAAGAGGGGGTGAATTGGTTGTGTTCCAAAACAAACCACAAATAAGTTCTTGAACCCTCAAACTCAAATTGAGTTTAAGGAACAATGATTAACTCTATTTTGACCAGAAAATGACTACCACAATCCACCTAAAATTTGCTTTGAAAGCTACCTTTAAAGTAGTTTTGAAAACAAACAAGTTTAATTAAGATAGGTTGCATAAAACACCAACTAAAGCTCAAGTATGTAGAGAGAAGGAAAAGCTTGCACAAGAGAATTTTTATAGAGGTTCGAACTCTCCACTTGAGAGCCTACTCCTCTCCTTAAGTTCACCATTTGAGAGTTTTCTTCTCCACTATGAAACACAAAGATACACAATAGCCTACAAGGGCACACAACCCTTTGGTAGTTCTTTCTACCTTCACATCTCACTAGTTTTGTCAAAGGCTAACTAGAAACCTATCTAACTCCTTTTCCCTTATAAGGAAATTACTCAATCACACAAGGCAAGCTCAATAATCTCATGGTTACAAGGTGGTAAGAATTTAGGAAACACTCAATACTAAATAAGCCAATGAAAGCACAAGCAAAAGTTCTTGGCAATTTTTCTAGTTCAAGCTCTTTGATGAATGATTCTCTCTTCTAATTGCCAAGAGAGTTTTCCTTGATGATTCTTGATGTTTTTATACTTCAATGGATGCACAAGAGACGTTGAAGACCGTTGGAATGATCAGAAAAAGGCCCCTTGAAATCTGGTGAACGTTGTTGTCAATTTGACAGAAAATCGCGTCTGTCACCCAGTTTCATCCAGGTGAAATATTTTCACTCGGTTGAAAATTCTGTCTGATAACGAAATCCAAGGTTTGACCTCCAACAGCTATATTTGTAATTAATGAGCTGTCAGCACTTTATACACGTGAAAATCTGATGTGGCATGAATTTATAATTAATTTTCAAAGTTTTTTTAGAACCGGGAACTCGTGCGCAGGTCTAGAATCTATGTTTCACCCGGTTGAAAAAATTTCACTCGAATGATTTTCTTATCCAGAAGTAAAATGCTCTCGGGTTCGAAAATTGGCTCCAGTTTCAACACGTTGAAACATTTTCACCCTGTTGAGACTGTACCTCCAGGATTTTCTTCCTGCCAAACTTCTAAACTTCAATGAATTTTCTCCAAAATGATTTCTTCCTTCACAAGCAATGCTTGAATCAACATAAATACTTCAAATATACTTATGAAATAATTTTCCTTCCAAAGATCAAAACTTTATCAATAAAAGACCAATGTATAAATTTTTAGGTAAAGCCTTGAAACACAAAAAACATAAGTCATGAGAGGAACAAATCCAATAGTTCTAACCTCCAAAAACATATCAGATAGAGGATGAGTTTCATTGGAACTCAGCAATAAACATTACTATGATTCAGTTAGTGGCAATAAATCCCAGCAAGCGAACATGTTGAAACAGAAACAGAAACACAAAGCAAGTGATACACACACTTAACAGATAGCTCCAGAAGGGAATCCCACCCAATGGCCATAATAAATGTTCTGGATACACCAACACAAAGCTAATGGGAAATACCACATAATGGCCATCAGAAAGTGTTCCAGTTACAGTTTTCCCTAATCACTTGCTTAGTTCCTAGATTATGTCTGGTCTTCAAATGGTTCTAGCTCAAAATCCCACAATCTCAGTCTAGTAGGAGCTGATATACACATGAATCACATAATCCCAGTCCTTCAGGTACTGGATTACACATCCCCCTTTAGAAAGTCCATGATTCCTCAATTTACAATTGTGACATGGCCTTCAAAGTTTCTGTTTGAATAGGCGTTGAATTAGAATAACAATGCAGTAACTAAATACACAAATTCAGGAGAGAAACGCATGTTCTTTACCAATTACCCTTCATACCCATGACACAGAACCAGTGGCTTCCTACCTCGTTGTTCAGTCAAGCATTCTCTGTCTTGGCTATGAAGAAACCTCGCCTGCATGTGTACCCCAAACCCTTAGCAGACCAGAATTGCAGCTACTCCTCCAATTCTCTATAGTGGTTCACTTAACCCCTCAATTACAATTAATCTCTGAACTCTTGCAATCAAAAGCTGCCATCTCAGACTCGCATTGTTATACCATGGCAGTGAAGAAGAAACCCTTAGCTGTGAAACTTGAAACGAAATCTGAGACCAACGGCTGCTGCTCCTTCAATTTCATTATTTCTGAAAGTTAGAAACGATGAAGGCCTGTTTGGGAACAACCTTTGTAATTAGTATTAGAGTTTTAGATAATTTATTCAACAGTTAAGATAAAAATGCTGAAGTTAAAAGCTACTATTAGATAGTTTTTTTTAAAACGCTAATGCTAATAGATGAAACTAATATTAAACGGGCGGAACAAGCTTACATCGAGCTGTTGGTTCAAGAAGCAGACAACACACATGTAATAAGTGGGGTAAAACTCCAATCCAATCCCTTACCTTCTCAATTATCTCCAATTGAATGTACTAACTTCTCTTCCGTTCACTTAAATCTCAAAATTCTTTTAAACAAGTTTTCCTCACATGTACAATGAAGTCCTTGCTCTTTGTCAATTAAAACCTCTATATTTCACTTTCATGATAAAGTTCTAATCTCCACATGACAGCAATTCCGGCTTTTCTTTTAGAAATTTGTAACAAAAATCAATTCGCTTGGTAAATAGTCTTAATATTGGCCCACCCAATCATAAAACCTTGGTGAACTTTTAATTTCATTTCAAGGTCAGGCTTCAATTCTACAAACATTGATATTAACCAAGGCATGATCTAATCGCTAAACATTGTGATCATTAGAAGGTCTAAAGGGTGAATCCAGTTTCTTGGGGCTGTTCACAATCAGTCCACTTTAATCTCATGCAACTCTCAGCTTCTGGCGTTGTAAAAATCCTTGATTAGCCCTAATAATTGAACCCTTAGTTCTTATAACCTAAATCCAATACACGAGTACAACCGATCATGGTTGACTCAAATAAGGTGAGTAAAATGGACCGGTGGTGACAATTTCCCATTCCTTAAAAAATTTGGTCCTCCAAATTTTCTTGCAGCACAAGCAAAACCATATGAGCATTTACTTAGTTTCACCCGTCTGTAACTTCTTAATTGGCTCACCATTGCTTTAGCTCTTTTAGATTCTTTACTATTGCTTTCAGTTAATAGCATTCTAAAACTCCAAACGATTCACTATTCTGTTAGAGCTTTTATCATAGTGCACTACCCATGTTTTTCTCAATCCTAAACACTTCATAATTTTATAGCAATGGCGCAAATAACAGCTGCTTAAATTCAATATTGATTGCTGGTTTGAACCAATCTATTTTACCAACTATTTGCACAAGATCAATATTTCTCTTTGTTGAACGTCAACTCTGTGACACAAAGGTGTTGCTCAACCTTGCCTCTCGAACCAATGCTAACCTCTAACTCATTTATGTCCGTGAAAGGGCCAGCATTAACATCATCTTCAGTATGCACTAGGGTCCATCAAAGTACCGGTCCTTCTTGGTGCAGCCATTAAGGTCAGTCTTCGGGATAGAAGGGGATGAGATCCCGACCTAGGGAACTATTGACCTACCCCTGATGTTGACAAGGGTTAACCCAGAAACAAGGAAAGAAGTCTGGTACTCTTAAATGGCAGAGTTCTGGGTACCCTCTCTCCTTATAATGCCTGACACGCACAGGTACAGTTCCATATATATTTATTATGATACTTGGTTGCTCACATTGACCTTTGCAAGCTCACAAGGAGATGTGAGGCTATATGTACAACAGGAGATGACAAATATAAATAAATTATTTATAACTCATATTCGAGCAACTCTTAAACTTCATCCAACTATAAGCCTCCACCATGGAATATGATATTCGAAAAAAATTTCCTTGTGGTTTTATATATCTGATAATTTCCTATTTTATGATTATAATTTATTCAAAATTAAGATTTATTTTTGGTATAATCTTGTTCTCATAAAATTTGAGTTTTGAAGTAATAAAAAATTGTTCTGTGTAAAATTTAATCTTTTAAAGGGTTATACGCAGCAATTTAAAACCTTTATAAGGGCATAAGCAACCAAATTAAAAATTAATTAAAATGATAAGATATTGTTTTAATAGTTGATTGTCATTGGACCTATCAAATTTCTTTCTTTTTCTTTTTTCCAAACAATGGACCCATCAAATTTCTCCACCTATAACATTATTGTTGACATGGGGCACAAGCTCATTTACTTAGAAATTTAAATGTAAAAGCTCTGATATCAATTATTGTGATGTGGGTTAGATAAATTTGAGGTCAAGAAAATAATGAAATAAAGACAAACAAAAACTTATGTAGTTCAGTCAAGAGGGCTTGTGTCCATGGGCAGTGGAAATAGAATTATTCCACTATGATAAAACAATTATCCAATAGTTTCTCAGAATTTTTCATAACTCTTAACTCAATATTACATCCAACAACGAGAAAATTTTTCCACAACAAAACTAATACTATAGCTTTATTAATTAACTCTCTTCGTTTCTCTCAAGCTCTTGATTCTTTGTGGATCTTTTCGGGGATGAATTTCTCTTGTCTTCAATCTAACCTCTTTATAGGCATACGAGAGGCAGAGGAAAATGGTTGCCTCACTTTGAGAGCCAAAGTTGTTTCGCTTCGGCAACAACTGATGGCATGTTAACTAGGGACATGTATGGACCTTCCCTTCGGTGGAGTTATGGTCTGACCTAATTTAGTGGATTGGATCTCATGACCATTCATTTCATCCATCCGTGGAGCAAAGGTGGAACATCTAGTGGAGCGGGTCAATCCGCTCCATGTCTATCTTTGTGGATGATGACGAAACCAAAACATATTAAAATTTGAAAAAAAAAAAAGTGATAGAAGAATGCTTTACTACGTGCTTGCACAATAAACGATTCAACTCTGAAGTTAAAAGTTTCTACTTCAATGATGCAAGTTAGTTTTGGAATTGGTTGTTTACTTTATGACAAGTTGATTATCAAATTCCAAGCTTCCAAGAAATCAGCCCTAAATACCTCCTGCTTTCATGAATTATTACCACTTACACAGATAACTAGTTATTATATATAGACATATGTTTAATTAGACATACTAATCTAGCCATAATTCACTAGATATAACCCATAACTTAGTAAATAAATTGACTAATTTGCCCATGGACCAAAACTTACCTTCACCCTTGAAACCCTACTTTTATTGCCGCTTCTGCCACTGTTGCCGCTGCCGCCGTCATCTCCTCCGACGAACCGTCACCGTCTCCAGATCTTGTAGTCATCATCCGCTTCCAATTTCGCAGCTGCTCGCCTCCGGATCTTGTTGTCACTCGTCTGATCTTGTCGTCACTCGTTGAGATCTTATCATCTCTCGCCGGATCTCATTGTCACTTACCAAATCTTGTTGTCACTTGCTAGATCTTGTCATCTCTTATCGGATCTCGTCGTCACTTGTCGAGATCTCTCGTCAAATCTTGTCGTCACTCGCCGGATCTCAGCATCTCTCACCGGATCATGTCGTCTCTCGCCGGATCTCGTCGTCACCTCCAGATCTTGCTTCTGATCGTTGCCTCCAAGTCGCGTCCTTGTTGCTTCTAAACAATAAAAGTGTCTGTAATAAAATATAAATGTGTCTAATATAGTATGTGGAAGTGTTTACAAAGTAATATAAAACAAATTATTATAATGTTAAATTAAAAGTGTCTGATTGAATATCGAAAAATGTCTAAATAATTATGTAAAAGTGTCTAAATAAAAAATAACATAATCAAAATGAATTATTATAATTTTAAATTAAAAGTGTCTAAAGCTATAAGAATAAGTATATGATTGAATATAAAAAAATGTCCAAATAAACATATAAATGTGTATGAACAAAAAATAACAGAATCAATTTGTGAACAATTTATTATCTTTAAAATATAATAAAAAATTGTCTGAATCAATAAGTGTAAATTGTCTAATTGAATATTGAAAAATATCTAAAGAAATATATAAAAGTGTCTGACTAAATAAATTTTGAATAATCTGTTATCTTTAAAAAATAAATGTTTGAAATAATTAAAATAAATGTCTGACTAAATATATAAAAGTGTTCAAATAAAAATGTAAAAGTGTCTAAATATTTAAAGAGATATTCAAATAAAGGTATATGATTCAATGAATAAAAAAGTGTCTAAATAAAAATTTAAAAATATTTAAAATGCAATATAAAAGTGTCTAAACAATAATAACCAACAGAAAAACAATATTTTTGTTTTGGAAAATAAATCGCAATCTCTCATCAGCAACCCTCCCTCAACGACGCAACCCTTCCTCCACAATGCCCTGCCACCACAGCCCGCCCTCCCCCCCGCTTAGCTTCCCCTCATCGCTTGCTTGGCCTTGCCTCATGCTGCCACGCCTGGCGTCGCCTTTGCTCCGCCGTGCCTCGCGCCTGGCTTCGCCTCTCCTCATGCTTGGCCTTGCCTAGCATCGCCGTGCCTTGGCCCTCACCCCGCCCCTTCGCACCTTGCCTTGCACTTCGTCTAATCATCTATTGCCCTCCCACTTCTCGCCCGCCCGCTCCGATCTGCCTTTTCTCTCCACTGACGACTGAGATCTCGCTTTGATTTCTCTTCTCCTGGTCAGCGGCTGCAATCGCAGTCGTGATTTCTTCTCTTGGTCAGCGGCCTCCAGCTTCGGTGCGACTACAGGTTCGTCAAATAGAGGAGGCACTAACGACGTCTGGCTTCGATGCGATTGCCGATTCATGGAATCAAGGAGCCGCCAACGAACACTAATCAATGGTTAGCTTGGGCACCGTTAGAAAAGAGTGCCAGACAGAGCGGAGGAACGTGGTTTGGGAAAACGAAAAATGATTTAGGGTAAGGGGTAAATTTAAAAAATCACCTCCTATGACTAATTATGTGCTTACCGTATCTTTTGACGACAGATAACTCCCTCAATTATGACTTATTACAACTAAGTTCCCTAACTATTAAAGATCAAACAATTTAGTTAGCTCAAGTCTCTACCATGCCTAAATACTTCCTGTTCTCTTGAAGCATACCACTTAAACAGATGACTCTTTCAACTATGACTCATTACAATCCTAGTTATTACTTTTTCATATTTTACTTATCATAAGTTTTTGAATATTTATTTATGTTCATTTACTTATCAATCTTTATATTTTCTTTGAAAAATTATATGCATAAAAATATACTCATTCTATCCTAAATTCTTTGTATCATTCACTTTTTAGAAATTAATTTATAATTTTTTATTTTCAACATTTTAGCATATAAATAAAAAACCTTTATATATGAATGATAAATCAAGTTCTATAGTTTCCAAATATATTTTTTAATTTTTTTCTAACAAACAATAATATAAATAAATTTAAGTCAAACTAGCCAAAAAAGTCAAATGGAGTAAAGAAAGTGGGACAAGAGAGTATTTTTTATTTTATTATACTTGATTTTAACATCTCCTAAAAGTGAAATTTAAATAAAATAGTAAATTTATTTTTAATTAATGGATAATATTACTTCTGCTAGAGATAAATATTGAATTATACTAACATTTACATATATTTTTTAGTTATAAATTATTTCTTACTGATTTTATCTTAATTAATTGTTGCTTCCATACACCACCACTTTGGCTTGTCATGATTAATTAAAAACAAAAAAAATTATATAAGGGATATACCTACAAATATACAAAAATTATTTAACAAATATAACTCTATAACTCTACTAAAATGTTAATTTTTCTCTTTTATTCCAAGTCTTATTGGACTTAGAGAGAATAAGTTAAGATAAGATTCAAATTCAACACCTATGTACCAAAAAATAAATACAAATTCGCCCAAAAAAGATAAAAATCTAAATTAAAATACATAATTTTGATTTATCCCATCCACTTCTTCTCTTCTTTCTTTCGATGGTCACCTCGCCTAGTCCGCCCAGCAGACACCAAGGAGAGACATCATAGGTAGCTTCATTAATGGATTCATTGCCTAAAATTATCGTCCTCTAACATAGATTGTACAAGTGCAAGTTGGGTCACTATTGTAAAATAGGTAGTATCTTGTCCTTATTCATAGACACGATGGAGAGCAGATCGGGCCCAATAAAGGTCTGGGCTAATGATGGCAGTGGATGGAGAATGACACCAATTGAGTTAGGCTTTAGGTGGTGGTGATGGCGCAAAGTTGAGCCCCAAACCTCAACTCAAATTCTCTTCTCCCAATGGTGACAATAAAGCTGTGTGGTTGCTTGGGCAAGGAGCATAGTGTATGTCAATTTAAAATCTGAGCATTCTCAAATTATAGTTACAGTTAAGCATTCCCAAATCATAGTCACAATGAATCATAATTGAATGGGTCATATGTCTAAGTTGTAATATTTAGGCCCCAGAAATCCCACAATGTTCGACGATCCCTAGCCTTCTGAATGCAAAGAGTACACAGGGCAGATTACATCTCTGTCTGTACCTCATTTCCTTAAGAAAGCAGTGCAACACGGAAATCTAAGCAGTCCATGAGACAACAATTCTCTCAGACATTGCATCAAACAATTGGTCTGCGCTTCATAAATTGCTAAACATGTAAGTCCTTCTATTCAGATAACAACCACAAGTTCATGAATTGCGCGGGAAAAAGCGAACATAATGTATCAGAGTTACCAATTTTCCCTGGTTGAATTGCTGAACAAAACGAAAGAAATATACAGTTCGTGGATGAGAATTTCCAGCTTGGTTGCGATCTTCCTCTCTGAGCTCTAATTACTTGTATTTTTCTCTTCATCCTTTCAATAAGTTTAACTGCCATTTATTCTGCTGCTAATTGTATTTGAACGCCATCAGGATCCAATATTCAGGGAAGGAGGGCCACAAGGAAGTCCAAACTTCACTTAACTCCATTTTAATTCGTAGTTCTATTTGTGTATGTTAAGTTTCTTCTGTGGTAATGGTGCAGATTTTATGTGTTACTATATATGCCTGTAATCTGTACAAATTCCTTGATTAGGAAATACATGTTCCTGAGCATAATGGCCAAGGTGGAGTGCTCTTAGCCCTCCAATGCCAAACACCCAATACTTAACGTTCTCTTTAATGAGTTTATGTTTACATTTAGTACCATGTGAGAAACAGCAAAACTAGCACATGTGCGCGCACACACAAAACAAGCCACCATAAAAGTTCTATGAAACTATTACATGTCAAAAGAGGAGGGGTATTGGGTAGAGCGGGTTGTGTAATAGCTTATGGAGGAATATATCGTCTAGAGTTATACACAATGACTGCATCCTCTTTAGGCTATGAAATCTTCAAGCTTCAGCACTGGCCACCAACACTTGTTTTGACAGGGAAAAGGTTTTATCAGTATAAGGGCATATTTGTAACCAAACATAATTGAAATAGGTTTGGATGGAGACATTTGCTTGGTTGTATTACCTGAGGGGATTTGAGGATTGAAAATATGCATCCTTCCATATTTTCCAGCTCCAACAAGTTTGTCCCTGGCCAAATTGAGCTGAGCTACAACATCGGTGATGCCCATCCGCTGTTTTGGAAGCTCGGATGAACAAGCAAGTCCAATTCCTAGTACTGTTGTCAAGCATTCCTGAACCTGCTGAAATTTCTTGTTGTTCCTCCTCACGTTAGCCTGCTCTTGATACTCGGAAAGAAAAGAGGGGTCAACAATTTCAACCACTCGGTTAGGCAAAGCTCCATCGACAAAGTTATGAAGGTTCACACCATCTACAAATATGCTTTCGGTGGGTCTTTTTCCTGTGGAAATCTCCAACAAGAGTATGCCATAGCTGTAGACATCACCATGTGTTGATACCTCACTTCCCATCCCATACTCTGCAATTACAAGTTCTCAAGTGTCAATCATAATTATCCCTCCCAATTCTTTCTATGCTTGATTATTTTAAAACAAGGTTTTTGTTACTGAGATAGGAACTCAGGTTCATTTTTTATCTCCCCAACATATTGTCTTTGTCTTACAGTACATGTCAGTTTCCAAATTCCTCTAAGTTTTGATGCAAACAAAGCAGAAGAGAAAAATACAAGAAAAAGAGAGGGAGAGTTACCAGGAGCAGCATAACCAACTGTTCCCTTTACTGCAATGGAGCTTGAATCATTTTCAGAGGACTTCTGGGGAGATTCTGAGAGTATTCTCACGAGGCCAAAGTCACCTACATGTGCAATCATGTCATCATCAAGAAGGACATTGCTGGGCTTGATATCACAATGGACTATTGGTATTTCACAATCATGGTGGAGGTAATCTAACGCACAAGCAACATCGATGGCTATGCTCAACCGCTGAAGAAGACTTAAGTTCCTGGGTATAACATTCAACTCATTGGGCTCAACATCAGGATGCAACCACTCTTCTAGACTTCCGTTTTTCATGAATTCATAAACCAAGGCCTTGAAATCATTTCCTTGATTGTCTACACCAGAACAAACTGTCAGTATCTTTAGAAGGTTTCGGTGTCTGATGTTCCTGAGTGCCTCACACTCAGCTAGGAAGCTCTTGGAAGCACCACGGCGAAGGAGATCGAGGACTTTGACAGCAACAACACTCCTTCCTTGGTCAAGTAATCCTTTATAAACTGAACCGAAGCTACCAACACCAATCAGATTAGCTGGGGAAAATCCGTCTGTAGCTTTTTGAAGACTTTGGTATGATAAACCAATAAATATATTCTCGTCTTGGCTTGATGATGCAGAAACCTTTCTTTTGTATTTTAACCAATATAGAAGAATTAGACAACTCACCAAAGCCACTCCAAGGATCGAAAAAAGTAGAGACAGGATGAACTTCAAAGTGATAGATTTCTTCATGTTAGACACTTTTTGATTGCATCTGGGAAGACTAAACTCGGGTATGCCCCCACAAAGCTTCCTGTTTCCATTAACTGAAGTTACAGTTGTGTTTGTGAAGACTCCTAGTAGAGGTACTGCTCCCTCAAAATCATTGTTAGACAAATTCAAGCTCTTCAAAAAGCCAAATTCCTGAAGAAATCCAGGGATTTGACGTGTAAGATTGTTCCGAGAAAGATCTAGCACTTCGATACCTCTTAATGAACTCAATGAAGCAGGAATGTTTCCTTCAAAAAAGTTTCCGCTAAGGTCTAACATTTCAAGATGTATGCAGCTTCCAAGATTTATTGGTATGTCACCTGATAGCAAGTTGTCTGCAACCAGAAGATTTTCAATGTTTGTCAAACTTTTTACTTCCTCAGGAAGAGTTCCAGTGAGGTGGTTTCCAGACAAATATAAAAACATGGACAAGGATGTGATCCTAAAGATTCTGGAGGTATAGAACCACTAAGGTTGTTTTCAGAAAGATCCAAGTCTATCAAACTTGTGCAGTTGGCGAGACTTGCAGGTAAGCCTCCTTGGAGATTGTTGTAAAACAAAGCCAACTCATTTAACACACTTAAGTTTCCTAAAGAAGGGGGAATGCTCCCAGAAAGATTGTTGTCATCAAAATACAACCTAGTTATCTTCAGCAGCCTCCCAATGCCGTATGGAATCTCACCAGAGAATCGATTGGCTGTCAGCTGGAGAGTTTGCAAGTTGACAAGATTTTGAAAACCAGGAGAAATTATTCCTGATAATTTGTTCCGACCGAGAGCAAAAAATGAAAGATTGGTTGACAGATTGCCTACACACTCGGGTACTTCACCTCCGAAGTTATTTTGGTTGATTGACAGCGCTTCTAGACCAGTTGCATTGGCCAAAGTGCAAAGGAAACTTAAATCATTTGCTTCCCCATTTCCAAACTGGTTAGCTGCTATGTAAAGCCCTTGTAGCTTATTCAGGTTCCAAAGATCAGGAATGTTTCCAGAGAGTTTGTTTAGCACAACTTCAAGGCGTCTGAGAATGGAACTGTTAGATATTGAGGGAGGAATCTTTCCTGTGAATCTGTTCTCACTGATGCCAAGGACTTCAAGTTTTGGGAGGCTGATCCCCAAGTTTGAGGGAAGACTTCCTTGAAACTGGTTTTCGCCAAGATCAAGAGTGCTCAAGTGCGAAAGGTTGAAAATTGAAGGGGGAACTAGACCAGTAAAATTATTTGCTACCACTGAGAAGAAGAACAAATTTTTCAGATGACCAATACCTTCGGGGATATCTCCAGTAAAGTTGTTTGCACCTAGAGAAAGGTATTCCAAAGAAGATAAATTCCCTAAAGAAGAAGGAATGCCTCCTCGCAAACCATTCAGGTAGAAAAGAACATCTTTCAACTCTGTCAAATCACCAAGCACAGACGGGATTCCTCCGGTCAGCAAATTGCGCGAAACATTGATGTAAGCCAGCCTCGAACAGCAAGATATATTGACGGGAATTGCACCGACAAAGGAATTATTGGCCAGTTGAAGGCTTTTCAATCTTCTTAAGCGCCCGACTTCCTGAGGAATTTCACCACTCAAGCTGTTTCCTTGAAGATCTAAGAGCTTGAGAAAGCTCAGATTTCCTATATACGATGACAAAGATCCAACCAGATGCAGTGACCTCAGTTCCAACTTGGTCACTCTCTGATGCCTTCTCCCACAAGTAACACCATACCATTCACAGAAATGGGTAGTTGCATTCCAGAACTCGTTAATCCGGATCCGCCCACCTGTTATCTTAGCCTTGACTTCAAGCAAAGCTAGTCCATCAGTTTCATTACCACCTGCGGCAGCTGCTGTAACCCTTGTCGAGTCAGCAACTAGCAGGCTCAAGCAGGCAACCACAAAGAGAGAATGATACAGCGGAAGGCCGAAGAGCCCCATCACCGGAGAAAGAAATGAACAAAGCTTATCTGCTAAGAGTGCCGCAGATTTTAGATAAGGAATTTGAATGAATCTATTGGAAATTCTCCACCAGTGTTTAGTGTTTCGAACGAGTTCGCCTACATGGTTGTCCGGTACTGGAGACTTAGACAGTGGACTTGGCTAACTGCAAGGGGCAAGACAGTAAATTAGTAAACATACAAACAAACTGCTCTCCCCTCAAAAGGAGAACAACCAATATAACAAAAAGAACCTACGGTTTGGGTTATAATTTTCTCATAACTAATTCCACTTTTTCCGTGATGTTTGGGACAATGGTATGGTATGGGTACACATTGCGAATAAGTTAATACTATTTACAATTTCACGTTCCAACTTTTCTTACATTTTCTAGTAATGCGTTGGAACTATCTGGTACTCCATGGCCCCTGATTTGGTTGCAACATTGGCTATGACACAAATTAAGGCATGTGAAATTTTTTGCATTTTTGCCTCATAAAAATATTGAACTATCACTTTTCAAGAATTAGTAACTCATTTGAAACTTTTATCAAATTTTAGGTCTCACTTTCTCAAAAAATACAAGAACTCAAAATAAAAATTTTAAAAAAACTTAAGGGACTAAACTACAGTTTCAAGAGATAGTATGGCTATATTGTAAATTCGAAACAGTTAAATGACACCAAACGTCCTTAAACTTTGACTCTTTTTGCTTATGCATCCTTAAAGTATGAGCTGTTGCACAGTTTGTCCTGAAACTATTTTTATGTTACATAATTCGTCATTCATCAGTTCTGTTGTTGAAAATTGGTAAACTGAACTGGTGAATTAAACCAAGGGTCTAAGAAAAAAATTAAAGTAAAAGAATCACCAAATCTTGCTCCTCTACCACTTTCAGCCTTTCACATCTACAACGACTGATCTTATGCCCATAGTTTGCAGCTATGGCTACCATCCATGGTGGTCTCTGAAAAAAATTCTTGGAATTTAAAACAAAAAATATACCATTCAATATATATCATTATTCTCTACAACTTTTCATAGGAAATTGAATCCAAAATCATACTCTATCCCCAAATCGAAAAAGAAAAAACGTATCAGTCTCAAAGTTTTGGTAAGGATTTAGATGTGATAGGTTAAGATTTTGGGTCCGGTACTTTGATGAAAGTTGTTGTTGAGAGCAAGAAGAATTGAACTGTGGAAACATTTTAAAAATTTGAAACATTTTCATCACCGACAACCAGCGGATGGTGGCTAGGAAATGTTCGGTAGCTGCGGTTCATGGGCCGTGATGGTTGCCAATGAAAAATTCCAGACTTTCAATATTTTTATATGGTTTAATTCCTTTCGCTCTCTTCTACAACTTTTACTGGAGCACTTAAGCCAAAATCTTAACCTATCCCTTTCAAATCCATGCTGAAACTTTGAAACTCAATTATTATTTTTTTCTCCCGATTTAGAGTGGATAGCTAACATGTTGGATCCGATGCTTTGGTAAAAGTAATCATGAGGCAAATCTAGAGCATTTATGTGATTTTGTTTCTTATCTGAGCTTCATTTATGCTCTTCCCAAACTTTAGAGTGTGATTTTCTTATCTGTGAATGTCATTGAATTTTATTTTGTTTGATCTTCTCTAAGTTTTTGCAAGAAAAGTTCAATCAATCTTAGGTTCTTCTTGATTTTTGTTCAATTTTCTTCTAGTGTCTCATATAAGGATTTAGAGTTTAGTTGTTGTGAGATTCAAGGTATTGTTTCAATATGTGAGTCTGTATTTGAGGTTTCAGTGTTTGTAATATGATCATATTTGTGTTGTGGGTCATATTATTTATGTACTACATTTTAGAGGTGTTAGTATTGTCTAATCGTGGTTGCAATGGATCACGTCCTTGATTTCAATTTGAATGGTTCTCCACCTGATGTTTTGCAAAATATAGATTCATTGTTGAATGAAAGTTAAACATATAATCTCTTCATGTTTGGATAGGAGTTTTGGTTTTATTTTCCTTTGTTTTGATGTTTTTGGTTTATTTATTGTGATTGTAGGCATTGCTAAAATTGTTTCTAGTAGTCTAGACTTTAATATCGATGTTGAATCTTGGGTTACAATTGTGAATGATAGTGATTTGGGTTTATTGTCTGACTCATTATCTCATTCCTATGGGATTGTTGATAGACGTATACTTTCTTTTCTCTAGTTGCATATGTTATTTTCTTTATACGCATATGTTGTTTTATACACGTGTGAATGGACATTATGTGTTTTGACATTTTTATATATAGATATTTCTAAAGGGATATGTTTTTCTCTTTATGTGTATATGTTCATTTCTTTATTTTTATGTGTTCTTTTGTATATGTGTGTATGTTCATTATGTGTTTTGATATTTGTTCTGCATAGATATTTTTAATGGCAGAGGCTTGTAGCCTATAATTAGTTTTTTATTTGTTAAGAGACGAAGTTAATCATTTTATGTTGTGATTGCAAGTTTTAATTTTATCTGAGATTAAGTATAATAAGGAGAGAAGTTTAAAGGTTTATATATTCAAAATTTATAATTAAATTACATATTTTTAAGTTTTGACTACAAGTTCTGACCATATAAGAGATTATATGACAAAAGAAAGAGATATAATAAGTTTTAGTAAAGAAAAAAAAAATCACAACATATACTATATGTATTGGATCAAAATTTTATTCATTTTTATCTAAAATATAATTTTGTTGTGACTTTTTTTATTTTTTCATTATTGTAATACTGAATTCCTATATTTTCACATTTGACATTGATATACAAAATTCTTTAAATATGAAATATATTTTGAAAATTTCTAATTTTTTCAAAAATATTATTACTATATTCAGTTTACTAATTTAATATTTTTCATCATTTTATTAATCAAAACTTTAATATATTTATGATATTTGAAATTTAAACACAATTCTACCATCTACAAATTCTTTATATTAATAAAATAAGGTTTGTATTTGAAAAGGAAAAAAATAGAATAAAAAAATAAATGATTGTTTTACTTTTTTTTTTCAAGGAAAATCGGTGATTGTTTTCAATGTTTTCTATAAGTCTTTTTTGTGGCAAAAAACTGAAAAATGCCACTAAATTTAAAATTTTGTAACAAAAATGTTTTTTATTTATATGACTATTAAACATGCCTTAAAATATTATGTTTATCAATTTATTTATTTTTTAAACTTTAAATATTTTTATTAGAACATAAAAGCATAACTTAATATCTATATATATCTATATTTATATCTATATATAATAAAAAGTGGAAAGATATAAAGTGACTAAATCTTAAATTATCGGTTACTCCCTTTTAGGTATTAGGGATTTACTCTATTTAAGGATTCCATTTTCCCATGGTTGACTAATTATATTATATATAATTTTTAAATCACTATGTAAGCATTAATGACCGAAAAAGATAAAAGAGTTATACAAGACTTAACCTCGATCTTGGAAAAGATCACATTGACTCGGTTATAAAATTAGGGTAAGTATAGATTTAAAACCTTATGGTCAATGTATTATTTATTAAAAATTAAGAGTCAGGTAATTAAGTTTTTTTAATAATATATAGTTACTTATAGTTATGCGTCTTTGAAAAAAATTGAGTGTTTACTTACTAAGTCTATACTTTGACATCATGGCTCATATTTGTGTCATACTTATTGAAAGAAACTTAATTTTTTTATAAGTTTCTTATTGAATGTCCTACCTGTGGATTTTGCATATGTCATTTTTCCTATTTTAATAAAACCTCAAAATGTTTCTTAAAAATTAGTTTATGTAACGCCCCCAATTTTATAAATCTTAATTTTGAAAAACATTTTAAATTCCTGGCATTATTAAGTAATTAATTAAAAATGATTTAAGAAATATGAGGCAAAATATTTTCTTTTAATCTATTTTCCAAATAATAAGAGTATTAGACAAAATCAAAGTAATTAAGTGACAATCCTAGGAAACTAACATATGAATAATGTGCCAATTTAAACAAAACATATATTTTTTTTAGAAATAAAATAACACAAAATCGAAATCCAGTCCCAACCAATTTTATTTTTTATGGGCTATAACATACCTTTACTCAGTCTGCTCCGCATCCTCAACCTCATCAAATGGTTTAGTGTACTCTGTCTCTTTATAGTACTCACCTAAGAAAACATACTAGAAAGAGGGGTGAATACAACTTGCCTAACAAAGGCGAAGTATCAGGCCCTTCACATGGGTCATTATATTCCCGCAACAAACAAGAATGAATAATAAACTTTAAGTTATAACAATTTAATTAAAGAAGAATTTCATACAACATCATAGCAACAATATTAAAGTCATACTAGCATGCTTTAACTAATATGCATATGCATAATTCCTTTTACCAATTAAATCATATCTTACTGATCAATCATTTAATCCAATACCTAAATGTCGTCGAATGAACCTAGGGTGGTGAGTGTGTACATTACCCACTTTCGGGATAATTCTTAGGCAGTGCCACTAGGTGTAACGACCCAAGTCCAGAATCGGTCAACGGAACACTTGCCCACACCACATGAGCTATCCTTTGAAAAAGGATAAGCGCTAGGTGCTTATGTTCTGGACTTGGAGCCTATATATCTACATAAGACTTCCCACAATTCACCCATGTGGGATATGAGGGTGTTACAAACTCCCCCCCTTATGTACCCAACGTCCCTGTTGGGGTCAATCGGATTACTTGGTTCCTTAGACCAAGTAACCTCTCTAATCGGACTACTTAGCCCCTGGCCAAGTAGCCTCTCGAATCCAAGATCAGTCCCGGTAGACGATGCATGTGCATACCTACTATGCCACACCATCGTGGTCCCAGGTTGGCTCTGATACCATCTGTAATGACCCAAGTCCAGAACCGGTCAACAGAACACCTGCCCACACCACATTGGTTATCCTTTGAAAAAGGATAAGCGCTAGGTGCTTATGTTCTAGACTTGGAGCCTATATATCTACATAAG
This sequence comes from Aquilaria sinensis, assembly GCA_005392925.1. NCBI lineage: Eukaryota > Viridiplantae > Streptophyta > Magnoliopsida > Malvales > Thymelaeaceae > Aquilaria > Aquilaria sinensis. The sequence continues at coordinate 103,908 of SMDT01000797.1, forward strand.
ACTTCCCACAATTCACCCATGTGGGATATGGGGGTGTTACACTAGGGATGCCACCAAGTCAAAGCATCTCGGGATACTTATGCCGAGGTAGAACCTCTCGTGATACTAGTCATAAGTATAGTCTTTCGCCAGCCATGGTCCCTCGCCAGTTATGATCTGGCAGTGCACAAATCATATCTCCGTACTTCATATTAATATCGGGTCATGACTAGGGATGATCCGCCACCACCATAACATGCCTTTTGGGTTCGAATCATCCGTTTTGAACCTCTCTTCTAAATTTATGGCTCGTTAGGTCATGCATATATGGTCCATCACCAACCTTGCATACCTCGTGTTTTATCTTACTCTTAAAATCTTTTACTCAATGTAGTCTTGTGTATGACAAATATCAATCATATGTAACAATCAATTGATGCATGACTATAGCTCATTTTATTTTAGCCATTTTCAGTAGAGTGCTATGATTCTAGTGCATCCTATTTCTTTTACCTTATTATCTTAGCTTAGTGTTACTTGATGATATGACAATCAATGATATTTTTTAAGTGTATTTATGATAAATGTTCATATCTTCTCTCATGAATTCTTTCTAAGTTTGTCATTTAGCATTTATGCTCTTAATCTTTTATCTACCGGCTTATAGTAATTTATTACGACCTTAGCATGCCACTGACGGTTGCTTTCAACCTCATCATGTTGCTAGCGAGCTTGTCGGCCTTAACACGGTACTAGCTGTGTTTGACTTATTGGCCCTAAACATAGCACTAGCAGTGTTTGTCTTATCGACCCTAAACATGGTACTAGCCAGTTTATTTAAGCAATCTTAACATACTTCTAACTTAATTCTTGTTACGAACAATCCTAGTATGATACTAGCACCAAACATATCACATATTACATCATTATAATCATACAACCAACCAACCAACCCAAATTACATCTCAATGGAAGAGAACTAAAATAAAATAAAATAAAATTTCTAGAAAAACTAATTAATTACCCTACCCATGTTTCCCGCACATTTAAAGATTTTATTTAGCCCAATTATTTGTTGGGATTCGGGAGCCAAATAGCGCAGCGGAATTTAACTGAAACCCTCCAGGATCCAAGTGAAACGGGGTAAACCGGGTGTTCAAAAATTTCATACCTAATTTTCGGTTGAGATCTCTCACTCAACTGTAGAGTCGAATCACAAAACCTGAACAGTTGACGTGTTCAGGCTCTCTATGGTATTCACACAAGCCTCTCGGGATCACCACGCTTCCACCACGTCCCGGCAGATGCGTTTCTCTTACGCTCGCAGTGCTAGCTTGCGTCCTCCAAGGAATTGCAAGAGAATAGTGCGACTGTCCTTTTGGGATGCTAGGGCAAAGAGACCTGCGAATTTCTCACTTAAAAGTTGTATTTATAGTGAGACTCAACTTTCAGGCCTAATGGGTTTCAAAACCCTAATCCAATTAGGATTTAATTTCGGGCTTAATAATGGCTCAACTCCTTGGCCCATTATTAATACGAAATTAAAGTGAAACCATAACCCAAATAATTAGCCCATGCACTCTAATGATCCAAATAGCTCTATGTGTGCGACCCAATAAGCTCTTGCCATGTTGGCAATGATCATAAATCACATTTATGATCATAAGCAATGAGCGGTGTCTAGCAACACATCATTGCTACCCAAGTGACAAGATTGTTAGTGAATCGACTAAACCTTTATGATCATCACCGATATATGCCATTGTCCCTTTGTCCAAGATATCAAGACTAAGCACGAGACATGGAATGTGTCACTCTCGTATAGCCCAATCTTTGGTTTCTTGATTACTGAGTAGACCAACTTAAACTGATGGCTTTGATATCGTATATCAACTCATCGGAGCATGGCCATGCATTTTCTAAGTCTCACTCTATCAAGGGGCCCGAAGATATCACTCCCGTTACATAGGAGGGACAAATCCCATCTTGATCATACAAATCCCTCCGCATGATATGTGACATACCCAATGACCTCCTTCAAGTTCACTCAGTTACGAGCAACAAAGGAAAGTATCAAAGTATGTGACTCACATGTAGGGAACCTTGATGATCTTAGGTCGAAGGACTACATATACCATGATCACTATGAAATCACTTATGACATTCATATAACGATCCATGAAGTGTTCTCATGGTGGGTCAGTCCAGTACACAAGTTCTCCAACTTGTACCCCATATGTAGACTACATATCTCATATTAGTCTTCACATATGCTAGTCATTATGTATTATTGCAACCCGCTCCACAATAATATTATACTAGGGACGTTTAAGAATATCATTATTCTAGGGTTACAATTATGTTTATTACGTTACGTAGAAACAAAACAATAAACAAAATTGCTGGATTAATGCCTAAATAAAATATCATGACTCAATGTGCAAAAATACAATCATCTCATGATTGGCTTTTTGGGCACAACACTAACATTATTTACTTAAAAATTTATTATTTGAACTGATGCTTATTTTGGACTTAAAAAAGCCCATGAAAACTAACCTACTCTTCCCCCTTTCCTAGTACTAAATAATAGGGCCAAACGGGGCGATTTCCTAAACGGTCTTACAAAATGTTAGTAAGGTAGAAAATTAGAAAATTTGCTAAAATTTGGAAATTTCTTAAATGGTACTTGGAAGGTTCACATTTTTTATATCTAGGCCAAAATTTTATCTAGTGGACAAAAGGGGTCTCGAGGTGTCTTCAGTGGCCTCGTACTTATTTGGGATCATGTCGACAGCCTTCTTGATATTGATCTTAAAATTACAGCAACTAATACACTGAGTTATAAGCTCATTTAGTGGCTGTAACAACTAAATTTGGAATGACAAAATTTGATTTCGATTACCGATGTATTTTTGGGATCTCTGGTGCTCTAGGAGTCCAAAGAAGCACTAAACTTTCAAATAAGGATTTTCTAACCCTTTGTAACAACATGGACAGCAAGGAAAAGAGACTTATTAAGGGCCATAAGATTTGAAATTGGCAGCCAAAAGAATTTAGAAAAGGCAACGGTGGCTTACCAGGGCTTAGGAGCAAGTATGGACCTGACCACACCAGAAACAAGTGCAAAAGCCCAAAACTTTGATTAACGATGATCTACTAATGATTTATAGTGAAAATACAAGGCCTTTGGGTGCTGGGAAAAAATTAAAAAGTAATACTAAAGAATTTAGACTCACATGAACGAATTTGGGATCATTGGTATGCGTAGGTTCGCTTTTGATGTCTAGATGGGGTTTCACTTCAACTTAATGAACCTAGGCAATCATAGGGAATTAAATAACATTCAAAATTACTTGGATGATAGAGAAATAAAGCTAAAAATGCTGGACTTACACCAGTTCGACAGAGAACATGATCATGCTGGTAACGGAGCGAATAGTGCGGTGATGATCCTTTCATGTGATGTCTTCTTCTCCACTTTAATGAGCACAACCCGAAAAAATGGAGGAATTATAAGCCTATTTAATTGAGCTAAATAAATGGGAGAGAGGGATAGAGCTGAAGCTATACAGACATAACAAGGATGGCATGGTGGATAATGGCAGCCATAGGTGGATTTTTTTCTTGGTGTGGTTAGCTAGCTGTTTTAGATGAAGTAAAAGAAGAAAAGAATGAGAATGTGCATAGGGTTTGGCTAATAGGTAGATAGGTATCTGGGAAACAAAATAATAATAATAAAAGAGGAAAAGGATAATTATAGGGTAATTAATGGTGAATGTGATAAATAATAAAATAAAATAAGATAAAATGAATTAACCTCAAACTTCAATATTTTAGGAGGGTTGCAGCTGAAATATTCTTGTAAGATAGAAATTAGGTCTAGTTGATAAATTATCTCATGTAACAATAGTACGAACCCAGTATAAACCATCTACTCACGTAGGCAAAATTTTAGGAAACCTAGGCAAACAAATTCAGAATTGAGTGAGACAAATTTTTTTTTAACTTATTTTCATGAGAAGAATCCAACGGTGATTTCAAATTTTCCATTCGATGCTTGGTTGGAAAAGGACAAAAATGCCCTTAGCCTAAATAAGATCACTTTGAGCTTCTAATTTGGAATTTGACTTAATAACCATTAAAGGAATTATCTAAGGATCAAGATTTTTAATTTTATATTGATTTTCTAAATTGATAGGTAAAATTACAAAAATACCCTTAAGGGTAAAAGGATAATTTTTGCATGTAGGGTAATTTGGTAATTTTCTTTTCCTTAATTCCTAGGGTTATTACAGTTCATGTCTCTTTAAAAAGACAAATTTATGCTAATACTTTAATAGTAAATTCATTTAGTTGTTTGAGCTAACTAATATAAGATTTTTAGTTTAATCATTAGCTTTTGGATTCTAAAATATAAAAATTAAGATGAAATTTACTAACTTAACTTTTAATAAAATTTCTAAATATATAATATCATCAAGTCCATTAAATTAAGATCTTTTCTTAATAGATTGCATACTATCAATTTTAAATTTTACACTGAGAAGATAAATTTTGACAATATCTTTGATAAGATATTAAATGTATGATGAAGAAATTTTTGTAAGCATTACACTATCACAAATAAAAAAAAACTTTATCATTCTTTTACAACCAATATTACTTGTAGCATATTCTAAATTATTATTATTATTATTATTATTATTATTATTATTTATTATTATTATTCATAATAAATAGAAAATCAAATACAATGAGTAATCTATTATAATGGATGGTGCAAATGAGGATAGGTATGATGAAGTATTATAATAAAAAATTAATTAAAAAATAAAATTGAAGCTAATAAGAAATATATCTAAACTAAAAAAAATTAAAATCATTATTGCTACTATTTATTTTGAACAAGATAATTAAAATTGTAGTTATTTAAGTAAAAAATAACTTAGTATTTTGATTCATGTGCAACACATGTGTACAGGTGCTAGTATTATAAGAAGTATGAAGATGCACAAATATCAAACAACCTTTTTAGCCTTATATTATAAGTCATTTTGCTCTTTTAATGAAACTTAATTTTGTTATTATACATTTAATTAGAGTTAAATTAGCATTAGAACACTAAAAGGAACCCTTAAGTTGCCACTAATGTTTTTTGCTACAAACTTGCCCATGCTTGACCTATATTACAGAATTAAGTATTGTATGTAATTTTTTTTTTGCATTAAACTTGCCCATGCTTGACCTAGATTGCCACTATTTTTTTTTTTTTTGCATCAAACACTTTGCCCATGGTTCCATATTACTATCAAATAATATCTTGAGCAAGATAATATTTTATAAAACTTGAAATTCCAACGTAACAAGTATGGTCTAAGTTTGTTTTACTATAAAAAATGTCTTTGAATATAACATTTTGTCAATTAAGTTTTTTATATCCAACTTGGATGAATATATACTATATGAAAGCTTACATCCTCGGTCCATCTTAGAGCAATAATATAATTTAATTATAACTCAAGCTCCTATTATTAAAAAAATAAAAAAAAATTATCATTGTAGCAAAAGTCAATAAGAAAAATTTTAGGAGAGAAATTTCTTTGTTTTAGAATTAGTTGCTTATATTACAATAAGGGGACTTTTAGCAACAATCTTTATTACATTTTTTATTATTTCAAAATATTGGAAAAATTAGAAGAATTATTTTTTCCACATGGTTATCCTTTTTAATATTGTAAAACAAATTTTTATATTTAGTAACTAACTCTTTTTCTATATATTAAAATAGTTTTTATTTTTAATTTTTTTAGAGTCAGTCAAATCTTATAAGTTGTATTTCATGGTAGAGGCTCATAGCCTGGAAGTAGTTTTGGAGTTGTTAAGAGGTGAAATTAATAATTTTATGTTATGATTGCAAGTTTTTATTTTATTTAAGATTAAATTTAAGTATACCAATGAGAGAAGTATGGAGGTTTATATGTTCAAAAAATTTATAATTAAATTATATATTCTTAGGTCTTAACTATAGGTTCTGACCACATAGGGGATTATATAACAAAGGAAGAAATTAGAGGATTCTTAAAAGAGCATATAATAAGTTTTGGCAGAACAAAAAAAATTTCCAACATGTATGCTATGTATTAAATCAAAAATTTATTCATTTTTATCCTAAATACAATTTTGTTGTGACTTTATCATTTTTATCATTGTCATAATAATGAATTCTTATACTTTCATATTTGACATTATATCAAAAAAAATTTCAAATATGAAACATATTTTAAAAAATTCTAATTTTTTCAAAAATAGTATTTTTTTTATTGAGTTTACTAAGTTAATATTTTTCTTTATTTGATTAATTAAAATTTTAATGTATTTCTAATATTTAAAATTTAAGCACACAAATTATTTATATTAGGAAAATAAGATTAGTATCTGAAAAGGAAAAAATGCAAAAAAAATTAGTGATTATTTTCCATGTTTTCTATAATTATTTTTTTACGACAAAAATTTGAAAATGCCAATAAATTTAAATTTTTGTAACAAACATGTATTTGATTTATATGGCTATTAAACATACATAAAATGTGATATTTTTCAAATTATTTACTGTTTAAATAGTGGCAAATCTAGAAATTTTACAAATGGGGGTCTGTAAATATTTACAAATATTAGACTCAAGATTAAGTAATAAAACATATAGATTTGCATAAGTAACATAAAATTTAAACTCATTTACAAAATATATTTTTTGGAATAAAATTTAAAAAATGAATTTAGTATCTATTTTTTCTATCATTGGTCAAACAACTATAATAGAAATTATAAAATTATATATGAATTATAGAGAAGATACATGAGATAGACATGTTGTATAGAATGTCAAAAAAAAAAATGTCCATTTTAGCCTTTAGTTTTATCCTGTGTCCAAATAGCTCCTTAATTTTTCCATATTTTCAAATATAAAAGAGAGTAAAAAAATATTTAAGGTCTGGGTGGGAAAATTTATGAAAGTTTAGGGGCTAGTGTAGACTTTTTTCATTAGAAAATTGTTAGTACATGAAAAAAGCTGACCCTTTTTTTTTTGTCTTTCTTAAAGCAATAGATACTCATTATTTTGTTTCAATAAATGTTATAAAAATTATGGAGTCCCATTAAAAAATTTAAAAATATTCAATTATTAAATCATGTATCTCTTATTAACACTTTGTTTAAAAAACAGGGTCCCTAGGCCCCATATGTATAACATGGATACACCCCGCTTTTTAAACTTTAAATATTTTTATTAGAACCTAAAAGTGAAACTTAATATATATATATATAATAAAAAGTGCAAAGATATAAAGTAACTAATTAAAGTTACTAGTTTTCCTTTTAGGTACTAAGAATTTATTATATTTTAAGGAGTCTATTTTTCCATGGTTGACCAGTTATATTATAAGAACAATGGGTAAGACTAGGTTTTCAAACTTTAGTAATGTGTGTATAATTTCTAAATCAATAGGTAAGCATTAATTACCAAAAAGATAAAATAAAAAAAAAAGTTATACCAGGCTTGACCTCGATATTTTGAACTATGAAATTGCCTTGGCCATAAAATAGTAAATAAGTGTAGATTTGAAACCTTGTAAGTGAGTGTATTTTTTATGAAAAATCAAGAGTCAAGTAACTAAGCTTTTTTTGGTAATGTATAATTACTTACAATTACATGTTTTTGGAAAAAATCAATGTTTACTTACCAAGTCTATACTTTGACATCATGACCCATATTTGTGTTATACTTATTAAGAGAATTACTTTTGCTTGAGTTTCTTATTTAATGTTCCATAGTAAACTTAGCATATGTTTCTTTTTTATTTTAAACAGAACATCAAAAAATTTATTAAAAACTTAGCTTATGTCTCTTAAAAAATCAAAGTTATGCTAATGCATTAATGATAAATCTATTCAATTGTTTGAGCCAACTAATATAAAATCTTTATTTTAATCTAAAGTATAAAAATTAAGACAAATTTTACTAACTTAGCTTTTAATAACATTTCTATTTTTTTTAGTAAGTAGAAAGATCAAACAAAAAGAAACTAGGAAAGAGAAAATATGGGAGCCATAGTGGCTAATTGATAAGCTTGATTGACCCACTACAAAGGAGATGGTGATTAGTGACTGAAACTAGCAACTGAAATTCAGTCGCTAGTCAGTCACTAGATGTAGGCTGTAGCAAAACTAGCGACTCACTAGCAACTAAAATATTTAGTCGTCATATTTCAGTCGTTAGTCAATTGCTAAATTCAAACTTCAATCGCTAATCAATCTCATTTTTTTAATAATATTTTCACATTTAGTCACTATTTAGTTGCTAGTTCCCCTTCAGTCGCAAATTCAGTCACTAGTTATCATTAAAATTATCCCCCAATCTCCCTTTCCCCATTTTTTCTTCTTCTTCTTCATCGTTGTCAATTCTACTCCTTTCGACATCTCAGGCGAATCTCTCTATCAGTGAAGCGATCCATCGCAAACTCACCGTGTATAAAGATAACGATTTAGGTAATATGTAATTTAATTAAAGATTATGTTTTAAATACTAGTTTTTGTGTTTATATACTCAATATTGTTATGCATATGGTGAACCATAGAATGTCTGTCAATGATTCCTGACCTATTTAGAAATAATATGTTTGAATAATAGCTGTAGTTGTACATAGTTATTGTATATACATAATATTTCTTTGGTCGAGAATCATTGATTGTTTAAGGTGGACATTTTATAAATGATAAAAATTTTTCAGTACTATATAAGTTATCTTAATGGTGGGAGAGTTTTGGTCATATCTAGCTTCATTCCTCGGAAGCTAAGCTTGAGATTTTTGTCTCAAGAAAAATTTGGTGTTCTGGGGAACTAAGCTGGGATGCTACTGAAATTTTTTCAAACTATATTAAGATAAAATAAAATGTAGAAGTACTGTTTAGATTTTTTATTTCTAAATAGGCTAGGGCCATTCCTTGTAGGAATTTATTAGGCATAAAAAGACATTCATATAGTATCTAGAATTTAATTATGGTTATAGGATTATAATTATATATATGTTTTTGCATTTATATTAAATATTTGGTGTATACTATAAATGAAAATATACATATTGTGTTTTGTAGGAAATTAGAGCAATGGTGCAAGAGGGACGTCAATGGATGTACAAACGAGTAATGAGGGATGGATATATGAATCCAGATTTTATAAATGGTGTAGAAAATTTTATACAAATAGTGTGTAGTAGTTCAAATAAACTAATTAAATGTCCATGTCAGCGATGTCGAAACAGACATTATCGAGATCAAAATGAAGTTGGAATGCATTTATGTCAATATGAATTTGTGGAAAACTATTATGTTTGGTACTGTCATGATAAAAGTCATGATACTCAAAATCATAATTTCTATGTGGGAGATAGTGCAAATGCTCCATTGTCATCAAGGACATTGTCTGATAGCGATACTATTTGTGATAATAGATTTGGGTACAGTCATATGGTCATTGATTCGATGCATCCGACGTTCGAGTATAATAATAGGCTAGAAAGTGATGAATACGATAATGAGAATCAAGAGGAAATGATTGTTGAGGGTACTGATAACAATGATGGTATTGCGCATCATTTTGTAGAAATTAATAATCAGTTGCCTAATCCAAATGCACAGGAATTTTATAAACTACTGGAGGATGCATCAACACCGTTGTTTGAGGGATGTAAGAAACACACGAAATTGTCAGCAGTTTCGTGGTGGTTGAGCGAAAAGAGTAAACATAATATGAGTGATAACTACTTTAATGACATGTTGTCGCTATTGAAGGAATTCATCCCAGAGGAAAATCAATTGCCAAAGACGTTATATGAATCAAAGCAAATGATGAAGGGGTTAGGCCTTCCGTGCATGAAAATAGATGCGTGTCCAAAAAATTGTATGTTATTTGATGGTGAGAATTCAGAATTAAAGCATTGCAGTGTATGTGGAAAGTGTAAATATAGGGAAGAGACATTGAACAGAGGGAAGAAAAAACCAATTGTGAAGAAGGTGTTGTGGCATCTACCAATCACAGACCGGCTGAAATGTTTATTTATGTTTCGTCAAACAACTGAACACATGATATGGCATGCAAGTCGTGGACATGGTGCGCGTTCGAATTCAGTAGCTTATCCATGCCAAACAAAGGCTTGGCATCAAGTAAATTCATCTTTCCCTGGCTTTGCTGCTGAAATTAAAAATGTACGTCTTAGGCTATGCACAGATGGGTTTATGCCGAATTCCATAACGGGTGGAACATATTCTATATGGCCTGTGTTTATAGTTGTCTATAACTTGCCACTGGAAATATGTATGAAAGAGGCATACATTTTTTTGTCATTGTTAATACCAGGGCCAAGATCTCTGGGACAAAATATCGATGTATTCTTGAGACCTTTAATTGAGGAGTTGAAGACGCTATGGGTCGAAAGAGTAGAAACGTGGGATCCATATCAATATGAAAATTTTAGAATAAAGGTCTGTCTATTGTGGACAATTAGTGATTTTCCAACATATGGTATGCTATCAGATTGGAGTACACATGGGAAATTAGCTTGTCCATATTGCATGGAGAATATTAATACATTTCAGTTAAAGTTCGGTAGGAAGTCGTGCTGGTGGGGCTATCATAGGAAGTTTTTGCCAAGTAACCATGCATTTCATGGAAATATTATTGCTTTTCGACCGGGGTTACGAGTAAGGGAAACAACTGTTCCACCAATGTCTGGTGAAGAGATTGTTCAATACTTAGATAACATGCAATTCCCACCATTTGGATCACCATGCGACAATCTTCGCGCAACTAGATTTGGTTCTACTCATAATTGGCTGAAATGGTCGATTTCTGGGAGTTACCTTATTGGAAGTTCTTGCTTGTTAGGCACAACTTGGATGTCATGCATATAGAAAAAAATTTCTTAGAGAATCTATTTTATACATTGATGGACGTAAAAGGTAAGACAAAAGATAACCTTAATGCCCAATTGGATTTAAAAGAGCTGGATATGCGATATGAGTTGCACTTGATTGATGATGGAAATACTAGCATCAAACCGAAAGCCACATATGCTCTAGAGTAAGAGGAGGTTTGGCAGATATGTTTATGGCTCAAAGAATTAAAATTTCTAGATGGGTTTTCCTCTAATTTATCATGAAATGTTAATGTTTCATATTATAGTTTCTATGCTTTCAAAATCCATGATTATCACGTATTTATGCAATGCCTATTGCCTATTGCGGTGCATGGGTATTTGTCACCAGCAATATCGGCTACAATATCGGAAGTTTGTTCATTTTGTCGAGAACTTTGTTCACACAAGATGAGATATGAAGAGATAGAAAAACTTGAGAACCTCATAATCATCACAATCTGCAAACTTGAGATGATATTCCTGCCAACTTTGTTTGATTCAATAGAACACTTAGTTATACATTTACCTTGAGAAGTGAAACTGTGTAGACCCGTTCAGTATCATTGGATGTATCCTTTTGAACGGTAGAGTACTTTATACAAATACTCTGTAATGTTTTCTTTAATTTATTGGCTGACACCTTAATCTTTGTTATTATAGGCTTATGCTGTCTCTAAAGAGAAAGGTGTGTAACAAGGCAAAGTTAAAGGGCTCAGTTGTGGAGGCATATCTAGTGCAAGTGATGATATTATTTTGTGAACATTACCTTCATCCTGATATGAAAACCAGATTGAACTGAGCCTCTAGGAATGTTGAGTCCATAAATTTGGGTATAAATGAGGGAATCCATCTTATCCCTCTTACGGTGTTCTGCAATGATAATAGAAACTTTCCTACTCGTGGGACATGGAAGATCCTAGATGAGGATGAAATACGAGTAGTGCATTTGTACATTCTACAAAATTGTGAAAAAGTAGATGTCTACTTTAAGGTTTTCAATGACATAATGCAACAAAAGTTTCCTCATTTTAGTGACTTTGAAATGGAACAGTTTCCAGTTCAACATTTTTCCCGGTTGTTTCGTGATTATGTAAACCTTTTCTTCAATTCAATACTTTAATGTTTTATACTACTTCAAAATAATAGTATACAGCTTTACGATATATGGTACTGACTATTTTCGTATTGGCAGGGTGAGCTTCATCCTGACAGATTGGGCGAACGTCTTCTTGAACTATCATGTGGTCCGCTTTATTCTGGCACAAGTTATAATGGTTTCATGGTTAATGGGTTTCAATTTCATAGTAGGACCTACGAATTGACCAAATCAATGGCGAACTAGGGTGTTTGTGTCAAGAATGATAGAAGTCTGGACAGCGGGATCAACTTTTATGAAATGTTGATGAAATCATCAAACTTCAATATTTTGGATGTGTTCTAAACATTGTAATGGTTTTTAAGTGTATGTGGTTCGATCCAACACGGGGCGTTCGCACACATTTATCATTCAGTGTCATTGATGTAAAGTGGAAATTAAGATTAGATCCACTAGAACCATTCATATTATCTCGCCAAGCCATACAAGTGTTTTATTTTCAATACCCACATTCGTCTCAACAGCAATGCTGGATAGTAATGAAGGTGAAACCATGTAGTTATATTGAATTTGACTCCGTTGATGTCTAGGAAGCTAACGATTCTACAGCAAATGACATCGAGGGTGGACCAGTTGAAGAGGATGAGCCATATTAGCATATTCATATACAATATGTCGACATAACACATGATACTAGAGACGTTGAATCAGGTCTAATGCTCATTGATCTTAACATTGTCAATGAAGTAGTTCCAGAATGAGAAAATTGTTTCTCTATATTTGACACCTGCTAGGCCGAAGGTGACCATTCTGAGGATGAAGAAGGCGAATATGTTTTAGAGTCCAAACAGTCAGATTGAGTTAATGTATTGCTCCATTAACCATGATACTAAAATTTATTTATAACATGTTACAGTTGTTTCGACTAAATAATATTTTCTCAATCTAATTAGTATTTATAATTTTATAAATTATTTGTTACAAATATAATATAGTATAGTTTGACATAATATTTCTGTGGCCTAAACATAATATTGTTAGCAAAAAAATATGTTAGATTTCATATATATATATATGTATGTATTTATGTAAAATTTGACTAAACATAATTTATCTTGAAAATAATATATTACAATTTATGGAAATTATGAGTTAGCTATTATAAATATAATATGTTATATTTTACTAAATATTAAAAATATTTCTTTCAGAATTAGTGACTGAATTAATTTGACCTAGCAACTGAATGCAAACATTGTTACAACTGAAATTGAGTTAACTTAGCGACTAATATTGGTTATCTAGCGATTAAATATTTCAGTCAGCTATTAGCGACTGTTAGTTGCGCCACAAGCTGAGTGACAGTTGTACCCTTTTAGCGATTGAAAATTCATCGTTAATGGTGGACTTTTCGTAATTTCACATATAGCAACTGAATTTTTCAGTCGCTATTCAGTCACTACTTGCCCAGATCTATAAGAACACTTTTTACGCCGTCTGAATTCATTTGTTTCACTTTCAACCTTTCGGAAATGCTCTCAATGATTCTTCACGTTGAACTTTTGCAATAGCCACAATTTGGTACATCTTTAACTCATCCTCTATTATTTTCCTTATTCAATTAATGTGTGTCAGTTTCTACTCAAATTTTTCCCTTTTTTGTTGTTGTTAGTATTTTAGAAATTGTTAGAAATTTTTATTATTTTTATTAGAAAATTTTGTTATAAATATTTTTTTAGTTGATAATATTTGCTACATTGTTACAAATAGTTACCAATTGTAGACATTGTTAGAATTTTAAAAATTTTGGAAATTGTTAAAAATTTTATAACTTGTTAGAGATTTTAGAAATTGTTAGGGGTTTTATAAATTGTTATAACTTTTTATAGGTTTTTATTTCTTACACATATTTTAACTATCTACAAATTTTGAATATTTCTGACTTGTTATTAATTTATTGCAATTATTAAAATTTATTGGAAATTGATGATATGTAGTAAATTTGTAATTATGTGGTAAATTTTATCTGAAATGTAGAAATGGCTTAGCATAAAGGAGGACATTCAGATCAGTCATCCGGAGGATGTCGATCTGCTCTGTCGTCCTCTGATGCTGTGCAAGGTGGTGGGTGTAGGGGCCGCAAGGTTCGGGGCCAGTACATTTATGGCACTACCCCACAGCCAAAGGGCGGTCGGGGTCGAGTTCCCCAACCCATTCATTTTTCTTCATCCGCCAATTTTCCAGTGGCCCATTTTGCTAGCCCGTCGGCAGCATCGGAGTCTGGTTCAGAGAACCAGCAATCAGCCCACCAAGTCAACGCTCCTCTATAGCATCCAGATCCAAGCCTTGACGAGCAGGTGCCCCCTGGGGATGATGCAGTACCCCTTTTGCAGCAGAGGGTAATTGACCCGTTGTCGTAAGTGTCGTTACATTATTCAATTTCTATATATTTCATAAATATAAATTTATACTTTATTACTTATTTCATAAATTTCTTTGTAGGTTCGTCAGTGACGCCAGGGTTCGACAGACACTCACAAGCATATCTCTGACACTGTTTAAGGGAGAGTACCTTAAATAGAAAGACGTCAAGCATGGGAAAGAGGCGAGGAGTATCTAGCTCAGTTGCAGGTAATTACATAAATTGTTGTTTCTATAAACTATTTCATTTAATTTTCAATATTATATATTTTTTGAAATACTAATTAATGTTTCACTTTATTGTTTTAGCAATATTACCGTTGGGATCCAGCGGACAACCAAAAAATAAGGAAGGAGTTCTTCAAGCAGATGCGGGACCACTACAAGCACAAGTTAGCTCATTTGCAGGGTGCAATTGTCAAGGCACATTTCAATAACGTCTTACCAAATAACGACTTCAATTTCATTCGTCCTTTTCGTCCACCAGCAATCCAACCACACCACTGGGATAATCTTATTTGCCACTGGAATGGTGAAAGATTCCAGCACGTTAGTGACGTCATGAAGTATAATAGGGTAACATAATCTATTATATTTAATTGCTAACCTATTCTTCAATTAATTCATATTACTAATTATGTTAATTTCCAATTTCTTTGTAGCTTGGCAAGAACGCTCCTCTTGGTGTAGAGCCACGAAAGCATTCACTGAGAAGTCATACGAAGCAAATGCTTTATGATCGTATGGTAAGAAAATAACTTTCATGAAATAAGTATGATTTTATAACTATATTGTTATTCTTACTAATTTATGACTATATTAAATTATAACTACATGTATCATTTTATAATATATTGTTATTCTTAGTAATTTATCTTGAATTAAATTCCTAGACTCAGGAAGGTCAGCCCCCGCAGTTTGGCGACTTTATTCATCGAATGTCGACACAATGAGGACCTACGGCCGAGGTTCTATCTCAGAAGCAGATAGATGAAGCGGTATGTAATAATCAAAATTTAATAATATTTTACTTATATTCTAAAAAGTGAATTTAATAATATGGTACCATTTAACGTTTTTACTTACTTTATTTCTTAGGCCAAGTATGAGGAGGAGGTCATATGGAGGTATGAACCCGATCCATCGAGACATCCTACCTTCTGTCCACTGTCGTGGGAAGACGGTGGTCGGTCGGCCACACAAAGATGTCTGGACTGGGGTCCCACAGGCATTAGCGTTTCCTGACCGATTTCGACGTGCACGATCCGAAGTGCTATTTCATTATATCTTACCAACTTTATTAAATTAAAATTCATTATTTTTTTAAATTAACGTTATTTAATATTTCGGGTTACAAGGATGACGTTACTGAGCAGCTTCGTAAAGAGAATGCGGAGCTCTGGTCTCAGTTAACCATAGTTCAGGAGCAGATGGCAGCTCAGCGGGCCCGTCAGGACCAAACTGATGAGAGGGTCCCATCTTTGACGCCTTCATGTAGTCCATGATTGGACTGCAGAGCCCGCGAGCAGGATTTGACTTCATGGTTGCTGCTACAGCGTACCTTGGGGGCATGTCCACTTCAAGGGACCATCCCGACTGGTGTTGATCCTGGCCTCGTACCTGGAGGGTCAGGCGGAGGGGTCTTATACTGCGCCTAGATCATAGTCACAACCTGTTCATCCCCTTCATTATGGTATGACGGGTTCACAGTCGGCACAGCCTCCTTCATCGTCATACCCATGGGCGATCGAATCTCATCAGCAGATGACTCAGACAGCGACGGTGCAAGCATTTTATCAGCATTCTTCTTCCTCGACTCAACCGAGTACAATGATGGTAGGTTCTCAGCACCAGGTTCCCGTATCCATTCATCCCCAGCCATTTTTTGGTTTGAGTGGGTCCATGCCGGTACGCAATCAGCACAGCAGCAATTGGATTATTCAGCAGAGGTATCTACTTGGCTTAATGTCGTCGACCCGTCCCAAATCAAGGCTCGTGTACCCGAGATGTAGGATATCTCAGGCGACCGTCAGCCTACGACTGCACATGATCAGCCTCAAGAGGATGCTACTAGTAACCATCCCCCCAACACCATCTATGACTTTCAGTTCTTCTAGTTTATTATTTTAATTGTTGGAAAAAAATTTCTTATTTTTTATTTTCTTTGAATAATAACAATATTCCAAGTTTGTGTTTATTTTAATTCTTTATTTTAGACTTTATAAATTCTTTGTTCATTTTCTTCATTATATATATATATATATAAATTTAAGCAAATCATTATGTATATATACATATATATATTTAATATTTTAAATTATTTATATATATACAAATTTGGGTTAATGGTTTATGATTTAAAAAAGCCAGCTAGCAACTAAAAAGTTAGTCGTAATTAGCAACTAAAAGTTCAGTCATAGTTAGCGACTAAATTTTCAGTCGCTATTATAGTGACTGACATTTTCAATCGCTAGTTTGAAAAAGTAGCGACTGGCAGTTTCAGTCGCTACTCACTAGCGACTGATGTTTTAAAACTAAATATTTTAGTCGCTAGTCAGTCGCAATTAGTGATTGATAGTGACTATTTCTTCAGTTGTTAATCAACTTCTTTCTTGTAGTGACCATTGGGCGGCGAACTACCAGGATAGAAAGTCTCATAAACTAATTGGCTAACTGTCAAATCTCATTAACATCATTCTCAATATCCAGGTGGATGGGATTATAAACTGCAATCTATAAAAAAAACCCAGCAAACAATCTATGAAGATCGTAACATTATCTATGCCAGCTGAGGCAACTTCCTTCATTGCCCATGAGAATTGCCCAAACCTCTATGTATGGAGCAGCGGACTTACCCCAATAGGTGTAAAGAATTCCTGAGATCGGGTAGAATAGGGATCCCGGAAGAACCAAGCCATCGCCCCTTTGCTAGATGTAAGGTTCCACACACATTTAACTTGGAATACAATAGGAAATAAGGGAGGGTAACTATTAACTCAACATTTAAAACGAGGGGGAGGACTTGGAAGATTTGATCTTACAATGTGATCCTTATGATGAGTTGCTATCCTGAACTCCTAAGTGGAAATGTGCTTATTTCGGATGATTTGAGCAGTACTGATCACCATGTTTTGGAACACCTTTGAGTTTCAGGCAAGCCATGTACTCCAAATAGTGAATATGATTTGGTCTATCACGTCTGATTGCCAAGAAAGATTATCAGGAAGGCATCAATTTAAGTTATTTAACTAAGGGAGAAAGGCCTAATTAGGATTAGGTTTTATAACTACTGGAATTTCCTCCAAAACCTTTAATGATTATGGGCATTGCAAGAATAAATGGGAAAGGTCTTCATTGGAAAAGCCACAATAAGGACAGTAAGCGTAAATGCTTGATATCATTAAATCCATTAAATTAGGTTCTTTTCTTAACAAATTACATACTATTGTTTTAAATTTCACACTGAGAAGAGAAAATTTGATATCTTTGATAAGATATCTACTCCATCCATCCCATATTCTTTACACCATTTTCCTTTTTGGGCTCTCCAAAAATCTTTGTACCATTTCATTTTTTAGTAAGTTTTATTAGACAACTTTACAATTATACTCCTCCCCATCTATTCTACTCCACGCTCATTAGTTTTTCTTGTCATTCTGTTTCTCCGATGCCCTTGTTGGCCACTGTTGGCATAGTCACGATTGGTAATCAAGGCGGCGAGCAACGGGCAATTGGGGTAGTGGATGACCGGGCGAGAAGGTTAGGGCAACGAGTGCCGGCGTGAGGAGGTTAAGGTGACGGGGTGAGAAGATTGAAATGAGAAGATTAGGGCGGTGGCCGACAAACAATGTGGTGAGAAGATCAGGGCGACGAGGCTAAGGTAGAAGATGATGCTAGGAGATCAAAAGCGGGAGGCGACGAGGCAAGGACATCGGAGGAGGTAGAGTCAATGAGATAAAGGGAGGAGATCAAAAGAGGCTAAATTGACGAGACGAGGTGGCAAGATCGGAGGTGGCTGAAATGACAAGATAAGGCGAGGAGATCGGAGGAGCCTGAATCATGGTTAAGGATGAGGTTGAGATCTTTACCGGTGTCCGAGATTTGGGGATTTTTATTTTTGGAATCCGTTCGGGTTTGGGCTGTTCGAGAGGTTAAGCTTCTCTGGTTGTCATTTGATCAAGTTGAAAAGTCGGTGGCTAGATTTTGGCAATAAGGCTTGTTGGCAGTTTGGAGTGGCAAGCTTTGCTTCCTTTGAATTTGTCTATTTCAATAGTTATTTGTTTTTTCAATGGCTAGATTTGTTTGTTTCAGTGCTTGCTTCCTTTGGATTTGTTTGTTTCAATGCCTATTTGGTTCAATGCAAGGTGGAGAAAAAGATGGACTATTAAGCAGAGAATTTGTTTGATGAATGGTGTAGCAAATAGTGAAAGGTAGGGCATACCAAGGGTAAAATTGGAAAAAAAAATGCACACTTTTAAAATTTCTTAATCTCCGTACTAAACCCAAATGGAGCAAACAAACCAAGATAGAAGGAGTATTATATATAAAGAGTATGATACACTTAAGGAGTAAAGAAACTTTTCACTTAACATATATAAAATAGTGTTGACTTATGGCATATTTATCATTTTAGATAAGAAATTTAGTATTATTTACACGAGTTTTCCAATTATGCCCTTTAACCAATTCGTCCTACAATTACACGAGATGAAACCGAAATTTTTGAGCTTTAGAAGGAAACCAATGAAGTCAACACCATTTTTTATCCTAATTGTACATGCATACATCAGTCTTCGCCATTTTTTATATTCACCCAACCTTCACCTAAATCCTTAATTTCATCTATGATTTTGAAGGACAAACCCTCAAATAAATCAATTTTCTCTTCCATCTTTTCATTTCTAAGCTAGATCAAAGTGAGGATTCTACTTTTGATTTGGAACCTGTTGAGCTGCAGCATGGTTGATACGAATGATAAGGTGATCATCATAGCCAATCGGGGAGGAAAAAATTGCTGCAAGATAGAGACCGTGAAGGTGCAAAGATTTCTAGAGATGATGGGTATACGATTTTAGAATTAAGGTAATAATAGCCTACCTTTCCATTGAAGAAGAAGAGTATAAATAGATTATAAACAGAATTTGGAAATAATTTAAAACTGGAAACAAACTCTAATCTTAGGAATTTAAAATTCTTAGCTATACACATCTAATTACAGATGTACAATAATCTAAATAAGGAAGCTATTGTTTAATATCTCTAATATGCTCCCGCAAGTTAGAGCTCCAAGAAAGGAGTCCAATCTTGAGTAGTAACTGATGAAAGCGTGTTCAGGGTAAAGGTTTAATGAGAGCATCTGCCAACTAATCTGTAGAAGAGACATGCGCCACTCAAAGAACTCCATTTTGAACTTGTTCACGAATAAAATGATAGTCAAGTGCAACATGTTTCATGTGGGAATAAAACACCGAATTAGAACATAAATTTGTGGCTCCCACATTATCACAGTAGATGACTGGTTTCTGGGAGGAAGAGAAACCAAGCTCACCAAGAAGAGATGTGATCCAGCTCAATTCTGCAGCTGTAGCAGCAACAGATTGATATTCAGCTTCAGTAGATGATCGAGCAACCGTGCATTGTTTCTTGGAACTCCAAGAGATGGGGTTGCGACCAAGATAAACAATGTATACGCTAGTGGAGGTGAAGTCATCTTTGTTACCAGCCTAATTAGCGTCAGAGAAAGCATGAAGATCAAGTGTTGAGCAGCAATAGAGAAGAATACCCTGATCAATGGTGCCATAAAGATTCTTAAGAAGACATTTTGCAGCATTCCAATGATCAGTGGTTGGACAATGCATGAATTGAGAAGGTTTGTTGACCACATATGCAATGTCCGGGCGAGTCAGAGATAGGTATTGAAGACTTCCCACAATGGTACGATATTCAGTGGGATCCGATAGCGTAGAGCCCGAGTGAAGAACAAGAGTAGGCGTCGTGGCGAGAGGTGTGGCGATCGTGCGGGCATCGGTCATCTTGGTACGTGCAAGAACATCAACAGTATATCTCCGTTGTGATAGAATGATGCCCTGTGAATGAGGGACAACTTCAACGCCAAGAAAGTAGGTTAACGAACCAAGATCCTTTAGCGAAAACCGATTGGCTAGAAGTGTAATGAATCCCTGAACTGCAGTGGAATCATTCCCTATGATAATAATATCATCAACATAAATGCTGCACTCTAGCAGTTGTAACCCAATTATAGGTTGTCACAAGTAATAAAATCTCGGGAGTCTGAGTGTCGAACCACAGCGAAGTGAATTAAGAAATACAAGTTGAATTTTTAATAAAGAAAGTTTGATGGAAGGTGTGAACATGTGTTGATTAAAAATTAAAATTCAAAGAAATAGCTAAGGTTAGGGGATCCACTTTTAGTATATCGGTTATGATTAATTTTAGCCCATCTTACCACTCAATTGAGATCCACACATAGAGGAGGTCCCAATCGGGGAATTTAGTTAGTATTAACTTTCATTGATCTTAAAATGCCGACACTTGCTAATGGGTTCAAGTATTCATCATACCAACCTTTGTCGACAATAACTCAAGATTCCAATATAACCGACAGAGTTATGTTTTATAAAGGGAATCAAGCAGCTTTTGTGCCAATGATTTGACTATGATGAATCAAGACTTCTACTTAACAAGGAATGAAGTTAAATAGATTAAAGAAGAAAATACCGTTAACGTTGTGACCTATTCGAATCAATCATAACCTCTATACCAAAAGCTTCACCCTTTCACCTTAGCAAAAAAAAGATTAGTTAGACATAATAAAAGTAAATAACATGTAAAAAGATGAAATAAACATAAATTAAAAGATCAAGAATGAGAAAATACTTGGACAAAGCTTCGGTATTGAAAACTAGAACAAGAACAAAGGAAAAAAGCTAAAGATGAAACAAGAACATGGAAATGGCCTAAGAAATGGCATCCTTTACCCTTCCCCCAAGGTGCCTATTTATAGAGTTTTGGGGTGGGTAAAATGGTAAAAATAAAATGATAAAATGTAGATAAATATAAATCAATAATGACAGGCCACAACTTCTTTTAATTTTTTGACCATCATAGACATTAGATCAGCTCTTCCTCAAAGCATAGAAGTTGTAGATCTTCTCTTTAGCTTCGAATCAATAGCTTGCTCATTCAAATCAGACATCCGTAGCTCAAGTTATGATTTTTCTACCGAAACTGCTCGTCAACACATGAAATAACAAAGGGTCTCATCTATAATCAGATTTCGGTAATGAAAACAATCAAACTAGCTTGTGGAATGAAGCAGAGATGAAGATCTATGTGTTAGCTTTCAGATGAATTTGGAATCACTCAGTTTCGATACCTGCAACTTCATATATGATTTTTTCTCGTAAAAGGCCGCCAAGTAATGATTTTTACCTACATAAAAAAAATTATTATTTAATATATATATTTTAATATTAATGAACAGTAAAATATGTGTGAACAGTGAAATACATGTATGAATAGTAAGTCGGTAAATAGTGATAGGTGAATAGTAAAAATGCATATGAATAGTAAAAATGCGTGAATGGTAACCTGGTGGAAAAATGCTCAGAATATATAAATTAATCATACTCAAAGTGTATAATGATGATTTAAACCCTTAATAATAATACACTTATGAGTATTCATCAATAAACAAGAAGATAGAGAGTTACTTTGTTTTTTTTGAAGATAAACAAAGAGGTGTCTGCAGTAGAGTTGCTGAAGTCGGAGTGAAGAAGGAATTGACGAAACTCATTATACCAAGCACGAGGTGCTTGCTTGAGTCCATAGATAGCTTTTCTCAACTTGCAGACATGTTGGGGGTGGTTAGTATCAATGAAGCCCTGTGGTTGTGTCATGTAGACATCTTCACTGAGAGTGCCATGAAGAAAAGCATTGTTGAGCATTGTTGACGCAAGTTGGCAGAGAGACCAGCCATGGTTGATTGCAATAGAAAGCACTAGATGAACAGTTGTAGGTTTGACAGCAGGGCTAAATGTCTCATGATAGTCAACACCTAAGCGCTGATGAAAGCTCTTGGCAACCAGACGAGCTTTGTACCTGTCAACAGAACCATCAAGCAAATGTTTAATACAGAAAATCCACTTGCAACCTACAATGTTCTGAGCCACATCCGGAGGAACTAACTCCCAAGTGCCATTTCGAACAAGGGCATCAAACTCCGCAGACATGGCCTAACACCATTTGTCATCCTTGATAGCCTGAGTCATACATGTGGGTTCTACCTTTGGGGCAAGAATAACAAAGAGGTTAAGTTTGGTGATTGGCTTATGAATGTGGTTGCGGGAGCAAGTAACAATGGGGGAGGTCCAGGAGGAGGGGGCAGTGGTTGGTTTGGGGGCTAGTTGGGTGTTGGGAGTGGGCAGAGACTAATTTTCTGGTTTTTTGGAGTGTCGCTGTGGCGAACTGGGAGTTTTGCTGCAGTGAAATTCCTTCGTTTGTTCTTCACCGTGGCTAGAGGGAGGTGAAGTGAGAACTGGGTTGTCCGAAGTTGCTTGCCGCAGTGAAGTGGAATTTTCATCGCAGTGAGAAGGCGGAAATGAAGAAGTGGTCAAGCTAGGAATTGAGAGATTACCTGAAGAGGGTGTCCTGTGAGGTTGAGCCAAAGATGGTGTGCTAGAAGTCGGAGCAAGGAGAAGAACAGAGAGCCAAGTGGACTGGTAGAGTCATCTGGACGAGATAAATAGAGAAGTAAACTAGACATGGGAAATTCACCTTTAACAAAACGTACATGCCGGGAAGTATACATCTTCTTGGAGATGGGTTCATAGCACATATAGGCACTTTGGGTCTGGGAGTAGCCAAGAAAAACACAAGGAGTGGAGCGAGGGGCCAATTTATTATGAGAGTACAGACGAAGCCACGGGTAGCAAAGCCAACCAAAGACTCACAGTTTAAGGTAATTTAAAGTAAAATAAAAAAGCTTATGATAAGGAGAAATCATGTTCAAGGTGGGAGTAGGTAGACAATTGATAAGGTAGGTGGCGGTGAGGAAAGCATAGGACCAAAAAGAGAGAGGTAAGGAAGCCCGAGATAAAAGAGCGAGACTAGTTTCAACTATGTGACGATGATGACGCTCAGAAAAGCCATTATGTTCGGGTGTGTGTGGAGGAATAGTGAAATGAGAGATGCCAGTTATGGACAAGAATGATCTTAGACCTGTGTATTCCCCTCCATTGTCAGAGTAGAAGGTGACAATTTTTGTTTGAAAGTAGTTTTCAACCAAAGCTTTGAAATGCGGAAAGACAACGGAAACATCGGATTTATGAGTGAGGGGATACAACTAGATGTAATGAGTGTAGTGATCTACAAAGATGACATAATATTTTGAAATTATCAATAGAATGAGTAGGAGAGGTCCACACATCAGAGAAAATGATTTGAAGTGGAGCATGAGAAACAATAGTAGATTGGGAAAAAGGTAATTTATGACTTTTATTGCAATAACAGTCTTGACAATGAAAATTCTTATAGACAAAGGATGAAGAAGCTAAAGAAAAGGTAGACACAATATGCCTAAGGATAGGCTCTGATAGATGACCTAAGCGGTGGTGCCAATCAGCAAGGGAAGCTTTGACACTGGAAAAGGCAAGTTTGGATTTGGTAGGAGGTGATGACGTCGGCCATTCATACAGACCATCTCTAGTTCATCCCTGTAGCAGTGTTGCCCCCGTCATTAAATCCTTCACATGAAAAGAAGTGGGTAAGAATTCAACGGATGTTTTATTTGTATTACAAAATTGGGATATAGAAATCAAATTCTGTTTCATGTTGGCTACACATAAAACATAATGTAATTTAAAGGAACGAGAGGAAGTTTTTAAGGAAGTAGAACCAGTGTGAGAAATGTGTAACCCAGTACCATCACCAATAACAATGTTGTTGGGGCCGTCATACGGAGCTTGAAGTGACAGATTCTTTAAATCAGCAGTGACGTAATGAGAGGCACCGGAGTCAAGAAGCCACGTAGAGTTATCTGAAGTGGACGTAGTGGCCATGTGCGCCTTTGGTTGCCATTGAGGGTAGGGAGAGCGGCTAGAGTTAGGAGCCGAAGATCGGGATGCAAATGAGGAAGCAGTGTTTGCCGAGATCAATTGAAATAGAGGACATTGCGCGACGGTGTGGCCCTGAGCACGACAACCCTGACACTTGCCGAGGTACGGGCATGGTGGACGACGTTGATAAGACCTTTGGCCTGCTGTATATTACTGAGAGAAGCCGGCGGATGGCGGGTTAGGCGTTGAGGCAGGCCTAGAGGGGGGAGGTCGTGAGCCTTCATTATGGCGGCTGGACACAGCGTTGGCCGTGACCGATGCGGAAGACAGGGTTGAATGACTCTGTTTGAGGGACAGTTCCCGATTGATCAGTTTTTCATGAAGCTCATCAAAAGAGATGGGTATGTCACGGCCCTCAATAGCGTCAACAAGAGCCTTGTAGTCGTCGTCAAGACCATCGAGAATCTTCTCGATGAGATTTTCATTATCCTTTGGTTTGCTAAGTGCAGCAAGTTCATCGAAGCGGCACTTGATAAATTGCATATATTCTGAGATCGATTAAGAACCTTTGACCGAGCGCTTGATTTAGTCCTTTATTTTCTTGATGTGTCCACGAGACGAGAGAGCATAGGTGTTGGCAAAGGTGAGCCATGCTTTACAGGAGGTGGGAACATGTTGGATGAGCGGAATCAAGGGAGAATAGATGGATCCAACAATGGCGCCAAACAATAGTTTGTCTTGACGAACCCATGGGAGATAATCCGGGTTGGGTATGTCTATATTGTTGGTGCGAACGGTAGACAGAAGACATGGATGAGAACCATCGATGTATTTGTAGAGATCGTAGCCGACGAGATTGGCTTCCATCAGAAGCTTCCATTACAAATAATTGGTGGAGGTAAGCTTGACAATATTGTGATGAGCCATATTGATGAGTTGTAGGGGTTGGGTTGAATTGTTGGAATTGGGAAGCACGACGATGTGGGATTCGGTGGCTAGGGGAAGCTGAGGTTGGTCGGTTACCATGATGGGGCGAAAGAAGATGATGGAGCTCTGATACCATATAAGATTTTAGAATTGAGGTAATAATAGCCTACCTTTCCATTGAAGAAGAAGAGTGTAAAGAGATTACAAACAGAATTGGGAAATAATTTAAAACTGGAAACTAATTCTAATCTCGAGAATTTAAAATTCTTAGCTATACACATCTAATTACAGCTGTACAATAATCTTATTCATTTAATATCTCTAATAATGGATTCGGCAGCTCCACTAGAATCTATGGAACTCCATCGGATCACCAACCATGATATAGTACCTTTTTCTCGGTATTTTGGTTGCCTAATTGGTTATATTCCTAAATCAATTATTGGTTTAGTAAGTTTGAATTTAACGTAAGGTTAATTAATTTGTGTAGGAAAAGTTTGATGGAACAAGGGGAGGTTCCAGTAAAAAGAAGGTGACGGCACAATGTTAGTGCTCGCTGCGTATAGACTCATAGGCGGCCCGACTTGCTCATGAGTATGATTCTTCTTGGCCCTACATGCCTCTTTCCTTTCCCAAGAACATGTATAATTGTAGATTTTACTTCTATAAAATCATTTTTAGCTTCAACTATTCTCTTTGTTGCAAATGTGATTTTTTTTTTGTCAAAACAAGTATTTGTTGGACCGTGTAATGGACGAGAATGGAATAATGATAAGCGTCTATTTATTATATTTATTTATCTCATATTTAGTATGTTTTAATATGTTTTGAACCTTAAATATATATTTGGAGTATGTTTTGTAACTTAGAGCATATCTGGACTCAATTGATTGAAAGTGGATTTAATTTTCAATTTTATAAGTTTTAATTTGGTTGTGTTTTTTCAGGATTTTGACATATT
Organism: Aquilaria sinensis; assembly: GCA_005392925.1. NCBI lineage: Eukaryota > Viridiplantae > Streptophyta > Magnoliopsida > Malvales > Thymelaeaceae > Aquilaria > Aquilaria sinensis. The sequence goes on from SMDT01000797.1 coordinate 130,341, forward strand.
GGTGATATTCCGGTAGAAAAATCATATTTTGAGCTACAGAGATTAGAATTGGGTGATTCTTAATTCATTGGAAAGCTAGCATCTGGAGCTACAAATCATATGCAGATCATAAAACCCAGTTTGTATGTTAAGGGGGTCAAATTTAGCTTCAAAGTCGCAATTTGCGAGTCATCGCTGGTTCAGAAACAGTTGTGGTATTTTGGGAATATCTTTGGCTATAGATATTGGTGGGTACTAGACACAGTGTTTGCACCATATAATTATTTTTAGTTTTCATTTTGTTTCTAGTGCTCTTTTATCATTTGAGCAACAATTCAGAAAAAAGCATCCAGCTTTATATAGTTATCTCCAAGAAGCTCCCATGGGTAAGGTGGGTCTATTTATGTGGTTTTACCAACTTGATTTCATTAGCAAACTCTAGGGTAAAAGAAGCCTCATTTGTAGTGCTTTTGTTTTATAGATTAAAAGGTGAGTCTAGCTGCTGATGCTGCAATTTGTCACTGTATAAACCTAGGTCTTGTAGCAACGTGATTTTTAGGAGTCGTCACTAATTAGTTTAACTAGGTCAATTGGATACCTGTTATGGTTTGCGAGAGATTCTAAGATCGTGAATCGGTTACGCTAAAATAACCTTATTAAAGCCGCCAGAAATTAATACCATGGGTTCAGTTTTATCTTTTTCTAAATCTTTTCTTCTTAACCTAATCTTTGATTGAGAGTAATTTTTATTTAATTTAATTCAAAACCGTGAATCTTACTAGACCAATTGGATATGGAATCCTAGACGTCCTTAAAATCTCGAAACTTTATCAAATCCACGAAGAATTTGAAAGGAACACTTGTTCAAAACCGTGAATCTTATTAGACCAATCGGATTCGAACGAATAATTCATCTCAGGGGATTCGAACGAATAATTCGTCTCGGGATTTTATCAAATCACCAAGAACAGACATTTGAAAAATAAATGTTAAGTATTAAAAAAATTGTCTTCATTTAGTTTCTTTCTAATCTCTGGATAATGAGGAAAGTAAAAAAAATATCTAAGCAATTAAACAACTAATTATTTTTTTTGTATTATTACTTTTTTTTAAGACACATTATGAGATCTAAATAAAGAAAACAAAATCGAATGATCCTAAAGTTAAAAGAAAATAAAGATAACTAAAGTGATTTAAGAAAATAAAATAAGATAAAATAAAACAAACACTCTAGGTTATGTTCCTATGTGGATTTAATGGCTACTTTTAATGATGACCAAACAACCCAATAAGAAAAGAAACAAAGAAAAACAAATAATAAAAACTTACTGTCAGTGACTCATCTACAAAAAGAGAAAACATGTTAGTGACTTAATGGATGAAATAAAAAGTCAGAGGGCTAGAGGGGAGTTATACCGAAAAAGTAGTTTGACTGGGTTGGATCCGGGTCGGGGTGCGGGTTTGAAACGGGTCTCACTCTATTTGGCCTCGATTCTTCCTTCTCGGGCGGCGATGGAATGAACAGGCATCAAGGCTGGGCTCGTCGATGGCAGGCGACGCTGGGTGGTTCGAGAACTGCAGCCGGTGACGCCTGTGGTGGATGGGCTCGATGATTGGAATGGAAGGACGGCGGTGAACGGCCCCCTGGAGCGACTGTGCAAGGCGAGACTAGGCGTCTGGCTGTGGCTCGAGCGACGGCGTATAGCTGAGGAAGTGGAGCGTCTGGAGGGGGAGACTGATCGGGAAGGTGAAGCATCAGGCACAGAGGGAGACCAGGGGTGGCGGCAGTGATGGGAAAAGGTTAGGTTTTTTTGGAAGAGGCTGCGAGAGGATCAAGGACTAAGGCTTTAGTTTGACCTTTTTTCTGGCTGAGCTTAGGGTTTTCGAATTTCCTCTTCGCTTTTCTCTTCCAAATGTGACTTATTTATATTAGAGAGACTTTACAACGTGATTAACAAGGTTTTGAGAGTTTAAACGTGATCCAAATCAGACTTGAAGAGATTGGGATATAATCTGGTGAAATACCAGTTTAAGTCCAACAAAACTCTCCAGCTACCTATTCTACCCTACATTCTGTGCGAATTCCAATTTGATCCAAAACTTCTAGGATTTGTTAGATTAGCCTAAAGCTTTGCAAAAATAACCAGATTTTTCCTGGATTTTCATAAAATCGCCAGATTTAGCTGAAACTCTTTAAAATTGACAGATTTGCCTCAAACTTTCCAATTTTACCTAAAAACTTTAAAAAAACCTTACTTTCCACCCAACTTTTTCCTCTTGCGTAAATTGACCCAACAAAACTTTTAGGACTCTAAATTAGTGTCAAAACTAAACAATATAACATAAATGTGACAGGACCAACTAACTTTAAAATGCCAACAATGACCTAAGTATTATAACAATCGACCAAATTGCCCCTAAAAATGAAAATGCCTCATAAGTTAATTTTCTTAACCTAAAAGCTTAAAAAAAGTCAGTGCCCGAACAAAATTGGGTATCAACAGGTCTCACTAACTTGCAACTTTGTACATAAGTTTGCTGAAAAGATGTGATGCATTGGATGTTGCATCTATTTAGTGAAAGTCAGGGATCATGGAGAAACAGGAAATTGAATCTAAGCGCATGTCCATTACCTGTCAGGGCTGTTATTTTATTTGGTGTCCTTTCTTTGCATCATGTTATTTAGTTTTATTTTTCCACATTGCATTGTGAATTCCTTAACATTAAGTGCTCGCAATTGTAAAATTCTAACACAATTTTAAGATTTTGCATCTTTATAAAAACTTTTATTTGTATGGAGTTTAGGATCATGTAACAGGCATTCCCACTTAGCATGATTGGCCTCCATATCCACTTTTACTGTGAGCCAACAAATTTCTGATATGAGCCACTGACATAAAAGTTGCATGTTAAAATTGGGCAAATAGCAGAATGTAATGTGATTTCTGAATGTTGATGTGTAAGAGGTTACCTTGATGCTTCATGCTGCATCTAATTAAGATTCCGAGGGGCGAAGTTAGAGTGGAAATTGTTTGAGCTCAAATATACGAGTTGTCAAATTTAAGGTAACGAAGTGGTAACAAAAATAAATAGGCAATATAATTTTAGTGATTTTAATAGTACTATGGAAATTGTTCTGAGGTTGCTTCTTCCTCCACTTCCCTCTCTGTTTCGTTTTTTAAATTTTTAGACAGCTAAAATTCTTATTTTTTTAAAAAAAAGATGGAATTCCAATTTTGAACAAAATTAAGTCCATACATATCTCAGATATTGGAGTTGTGCCCCTAATCATTATTTGCTTTTGCATAACAGGTATGGATTCAGCAAAGATATTGTTGAATGCCATAGTATTCATTTACAATTCTTCTTTGTACACCACAAAAAGTTGGTTATAATATGATCCTCAAAATCCTCTTTTTGCTCCTCCTGTGACTGTATATAGTCATGTTAATTATTGCATTGTTTACAAAACAGAATTTGAGGGCGAGCTGTTATCTACATGAAAAGACTGAATGCTTATGTAGTTAGACCTATTTTCTCAACAACAGTCATAAACATACCAAGCGCATTACTATTTCAAGCGTTTAAAAATTTTTCTCAAATTTTTACTTTCATCGGCAAGGCCAATTCTACCATATATTTTTACAAGCTAGAAAGGTGTTTAACAGGATAAAAAGGTCATATTCGAGAGATTTAGGCCAATTAGAATTTCTTACTTTTTAGATTGTTGGTTTGTTATAATATTTTTTATAATAATATTTCTATAACATTTAAATATATACTTTTATTTGATTCATTACTATTTGAAAATCTGCGGCAATACCAAATATATAACGTTAAAAGCACGAGGAAGAAGTTGTTATTATTATTATTATTATTATTATTATTATTATATCTTTATTATTCATAATAATTAATAAAAATCAAATACAATGACCAATATTTATAATAGATGACACAAATGAGGATAGTTATGCTGAAATATTATAATAAAAATTATGTAAAAAATAAAAAAGTAAAACTAATAAGAAATATATCTAAACTAAAAAAAAATAATTTTTGCTGCAATTCTTCCCCGACTTCCCTCCCTGTTTTGTTTTTTAATTTTAAGACAGCTAAAATTCTTATAAAAAAAAATATGGAATTTCAATTTTCAATAAAATTAAGTCCTTAAATATCTCAGATATTGGTGTTGTGCCCGTAATCATTATTTGTTTTTTTGTATATTATATAGGTATGGGTTCAGCAAAGATATCGTTGAATGCCCTGGTATTCGTTTACAGTTGTCTTCTATCGCCACAAAAAGTTGGTTATATTATGATCCTCAAAATCCTCTTTTTGCTTCTTTTGTCACTATAGTTATGTTAAGGAAAAGTTACAATTACCCCATAAGATTTATCCTAACCTATAGTTTGCCTCATTTATTTTTGAAAACTTACACTTTGCCTCATAATTCTTTTATACCGCCTAATAATAATTTATAAAACTGTAATTTAAATAGTATGAAAGCCATTTTCCAGCAATTTTGGTCCCTCTAATTTTTTTTATTGTTAGTAGACATTTTAAATTATCAATCTTTCCTTCCTGTAAATATATTTTTCTTCTTATAAATTCATATCAATATTTTTTAAAGGTTAGTTTGCTATGAAAAAAATATCAAAAATCTTAAAATTACTAGAATATGGTTATCAGATAATTTAATTTAGAATTTCAGAAGTTATTGTCAGACACTATAAAAGAAGTAGGGGTAAAGTGTAGATTTTTGAAAATAGAGGTGCAAAGTGTAGGTTAGATCAAATCATAAGGGGGGCTTTTGTAATTTACTCGTCATGTTAATCATAGCATTATTTACATAATAGAATTTAAAGGAGAACTGATATCTACGTGGAAAAATCATGAAGTTAAATACAGCGGTGTACAATAGTATTTCGCGCTATTTCGTATAGTGTTCACTTTTTATGTACATTTTGTTCAAAAATCGCGATATACCGTAAATACTGCGATGTATGTATCGCGGTATTTTATTTTTCACAGATGTGTGTGAAATATTTTTTTTGTTATTTTATATCAAAATATCATAAATATATAAAATATTAAAATATAATTAATACACATATCATAAAATAAATATTTACTTTTATTCTTTTGGTTACTTTTCTTAGTTAACATAAAAATTTAATGGTTACTTTGAGCCACCTAGGAATTAGAAAATTATTATTATTATTAAAGTATTATTTTTTCTCTTATATCAATAAATTAGTTTCTTTCTGAGTATTATTTATTTTGCTCTATATATATATAGCATTTTTTAATGCTTTTTGTATTAAAAAAAATCTTCTAGCATATGTATTTTTTTTTATGTTAGACAAATTATGATGAAAAAAATTAGAATACATAAAAAATGTGCAAAAAAATTATTGAATTTATGTCATCTTAAAATAATATTTTAACAATTTTTTTT